>JARYGA010061073.1:83579-121383 GCA_030545235.1 Helianthus tuberosus
ACACGGGGTTCTAACCTAGTTATGCATTAAAGAAATCAGGGTGTGGTTGATGCATACTAGGAGGATGCATTCTAGCATCTCTCTACCTAAAATTAGGGGCTGTTTGTTTACCTCTTAATGAGGCTTTTAATGGTTCAGACCTCTTACCGGTTCAGCACTTAATGGTTCGGACTGTTTGTTTCACGAACAGGTGTTTGAATGGTTCAGACATTTGCCTCTGAATGGTTAAGATTTATACAGAGTCTGAATGGTTAAGACCTCTAATCTGAATTAGTCAGACATTTGCCTCTAAACGGTTAAGCATTATACATGCTCTTAATGGTTCAGACCTCTTACTGGTTCAGCACTTAATGGTTCAGACATCTTACTGGTTCAACACTTAACTATTCAGATGTTGCCAAACAGCCCCTTAGACACATACGTCTGTGATATATGCATAGATAGAGGCTATGTTGTCAAAAGCGAGCCAAGCGCGCGCCTAGGCACATAGGTGCAGCGAAGCGTGACTAAACCGCCTAGTGGAGTCATAGGCGTAGATCTGCGATTTTTTTTTCAAAAAATGGCATCCAGGCGCGCGCTCAAAGCTAGGCGCATGTGACTACAGGCGTTCTTCAGGCGAGATTTTGGCCATAACGGCTTTTCCGACGACTTTCAGGCCAGATTCCGGCCTAAAGCACAGGCCTGAACTAGCCGGAACTGTTGCATATTCGTGGAGGAGAAGATGGGTATAAAAGATATAATTAAAAAAATCAACTTTAATGTTTAAACAAGATAAAAAGGAGATTTAGCATTGTTCATAAACAGTAAACAGTGAATGGGGGTGTTGACAACTGTAGCTTGTGACCCTAAAAGTGAACCTAGTATAAAAGCTTAATTTATTATTAAACTTTAAAATTTTTTATACTTAAATTATAGGGTGTTTATTATTAAAACCTCTATATTAATTATTTACGCCTATTATATATATAGTATTTATTTTTCCTATTTTTGTTTCTTGCTTATCTTAGACTCTCGCTTTTTAAGCGCCTTACGCCTAGGCTCCGGGCACGGCCTTTGCGTCTTAAGTGCGCCTTGCGCCTTTGACAACATAGGATAGAGGTCGCTCAATACACAACTTATTTTAATATTATAATTAATTTTAAACACATTTTGTTTTTCTTTAAAAAAAATAAAATTTGCATATACCGTTGTGGCATGCTTATTTTATCTGCATAATTTTATTTAAGCCGTAAAATTACATATTCCACACTAACAATTTTATCTTTTAGTTACACTTGGGTTCCTTATATGTAATTAAGCCTAACACCTTTAAAAAATATTTTGTAACATACGTTTTCCTCGAGCATCACACGAGTATAAAGTTACTAGGAGTTAAACATTTGTCAAGTGGGGAGTTATCTTGTATTTTTATAATTAATCTTGTTCATTTTTTTTTTTTTTAGAATATAATGTCTTATAAATTTTGAGTAGGTGTTGTTCCAACATGCCTATTTTTATCTACGTCTGGATAAAAAAAATTGAAACCGAGTTATAAGGAGTAATATACAAGTAATCGAACACAAATATACATGCATCAAAACAATCTCACAATTAGTTTTCTTTAGTCTAATAATATGATGTAATATTTTATAAAATTCTGAATATACCATTGCGACATTATCTACGTGTTGATAAAAGTTTTTCAAAATCGAACGAGTCAGATATAACTGATTTTTTTCTTTACCATCACCAAACGAATAACATATGTTCGTATAATTTCGGGTATAAGTTTCGTTCCGACTCCGACCGAACAATGTTTTTTCGTATCCTAAGCTATATCTGGTGTTCGTAGCGTACGGTATCTGTACTATTTGAACTCTTAACAAATTCGTTCTTGTTGATCATATCACGACTTTATTTGTTGAATTTTCCCCTCCAACTGTTGTACCAAACCAAATCTGAATTTCCACTAGTTATATATTAGTAAAGTTGAGGGAGCATTGAGTAAAAACGGTATTTGGTCACTAACACTCTGTTCCCGAGACTCATTTAACAGGGGGGGAGGGAAAATAAATGAAAATATCAAAAACCATGTTCCAGAGTTTCATTTAACAGGGGGAGGGGAGGGAAAAGGGAAGAAAATATGACCATATATTCATCCTCCCAAATTAGAGAGATTAGGAGAAAATTTTCCATCCCCTCCCCTGTTAAATGACTCGTGAACATAGTGTTAAACGTTATCTAGGTAAGTGGCTACAAGGACGAAGAGGCGAAACAAGTAACAACAAGTGTGGTGTGTGTTGCTGCTACAATGTCATCGATTTCGCTATCGTTTCTTCAAACCACATGCTCCTTTTCAAACCTTAATCAGCAACGTAATAAGCTCTTGATTTCTTCGTCTCACTCTCACCGGAGAACAACTTCTTTGATCGTAGAAGCGTCCGCCAGAACTCGTCAAGATAACCGAAAAGCTCGTCATGCTCGTATCCGTAAGAAGGTACCGCTTCTCTAACCCTAATTCATTTCTTTTCTATTACATTAGATATTACCTGAATTTCTGATTGTGTTTTATAAGTTAAGTTGTGTTTTTTATTAAGTTTTATGAATTAATTATGTGTGTTTTCGTAATTTTATTAGTTTAAAGTAGGAAAGAATGCTGATTTTGGAATCCAAATTTAAACCCTAATGTTTCTGTTTGCATTAGTTTTTGGTCAAATGGTAAACCTAAGAAGAGAGAAATAATGTGTAATTGTTTAAATTAAATATGTAAAAAAGTTAAGGAATTGTTTGTTGGGATGGGACATTTGAAAACAAGTAGACTGCAGCTTTAATTAGGGATTTTGTCAAGTTTACCGGTCCGGTATTGGTACTGGTGCTGGTACTGGTATCTGTTTTTCATTATTTTTCGCGTTTTTAATGATACCGGTACCAAACCGACAAAATTCATATGGTCTTCAGTTTATACTTTTATTCTCGGTTTCGGCTGCCTTCAGTACTGTTATTATAGGATGAAGAAGTAATTACTGGAGAATTTTATATAGAGGGCCTTGGTCTAGAAAGGCTGCTGCCTGCTGAGGAAACAGAGCAGCAAAAAGGGGTACCGCATGGTGTTAATTTGCAAAGTTAGGGTCAATGGGAGGTTTATATGTAAAAGCAACATAAGGGATGGAGAAATTATGAAAGGTTTACTTGATTAATAGGTTTATATGTAAAGTAGATGAGAGATATGCAAATTCGGCGGTAAATAAAGCTTATTTAATTGAAGCGCTTGACATTTTTTTATGGGTGTACCTATTGGCACACCCAATTGCCTATCTACACACCCTAAAAAGGTCTTTTTTGTCCTTATATGCACACCCTGCAGTGTCGAACTGTGGCCAAAACGCGGCGTTTTGGTCCGGTTAACCAGAAAAAGACTGACGGGTCTGTTGACCGGACCAAAACGTCGAGCTTTGGCCGCGTTTTGGTCCTGTCAACCAGACAAAAGACTGACACCCGGTCTGGTTGCAGGACCAAAACGCGGCCAAAGCTCGGCGTTTTGGTCCGGTCAACAGACCCGTCAGACACCCGTCAGTCTTTATCTGGTTAACCGGACCAAAGCGCCACGTTTTGGCCACAGTTCGACACTGCAGGGTGTTCATATAAGGACAAAAACCACCTTTTTGGGGTGACTATCTACACACCAAGTGTGTAGATAGTTTGGGCCTTTTTTATAAACCAAGTAGAGGGCATGATTTTCCCATGGCGTTTTCTTGATTAGTAATTTACTATTACTAATCTTGTAGGTGGAAGGGACACCGGAAAGACCAAGAATGTGCGTCTTTCGTTCCAACAAGCATCTGTATGTCCAGGTGATTGATGATACTAGAATGCATACTCTTGCATCAGCTTCAACAATGCAGAAACCGCTCTCTGAGGAGTTTGATTTCACTTCTGGTCCCACTACTGTAAGTAGCATTTTTAAAAAGTTTCCTACATAATAGTGCAAACATATTAACATAGGCAATGTTAGTTTGTTCTTGCTACCGTTAATCAATATGCAGAGACATGATTGTCTTAGATCTCAGCCATCCATAGAAATATGATCCGGTGTATTCGTACATACACACACACACATACATATGCATATCAGCATATGTGTTTGTAATTGAGAACCATTGAACAATTATGAACCAAAGAAACCGCAGAGACATAATTGTCTCATATTCCAGACATCCATTGAAATAAATATATGATCCAATATATGTATACATGTGTGTGTGTGTATGAGAACCATTCTATAACTAGGAGCCAAAAGAACCACTTTCTTGCCTTTGATCATGGTGCGGACGAGGAGGGGATGGTTGCCATTAATGGACTAGAACCGACATCGTCTCAAATCCCGTTCATTGAAATAAGGGCAAAAAGTTGGTAGATTCGGTTCCCAAATATTTAATGGTTCTCGTTTGAACCTCTAAGTGTGTGTGTCTCATTAGGCGTATATGTATCACAACGCTAGGTGTTAATGTCTTGTGTCAGGATGTAGCTAAGAAAATTGGGGAAGCTATTGCAAAGTCATGCATCGAGAAAGGGATCACAGCTGTGGCCTTCGATCGAGGCGGTTATCCCTATCACGGACGTATTCAAGCGCTTGCTGATGCAGCTCGAGAACATGGTCTTCAGTTCTAGTGATCTGGTCAATCTTTTCTTGTTGTAGCATTTCAAGCATGAATCTTTTTTGTCCTCCATGTTATCTATGTGCCATTGTTGAAATTTGTCAAAGCTGCATATATTTGTTAGTATCAAATGTTCTCAGCCTGTGTTTTGTTAGGGAGACTTGGGAATCTAGTAACAAAAATCTAGAGGTGGCAATCTTGTTTAATGAATTGGTTAATTCAGGTTACCTTTGATGTCTAACGGGTAATACACACACATAATAATTCTTCTTTTAACCATATATACTTATTTCGAGTCCTTGCTACATGGCGTGATTTGATTGGCCCGAACGGAAGGGGTTTTGTTTTTTGTTCTGTTATTTTTATCTTTTCAGATCATCTGTCACTGCTACATTCGCTTTTCTTTTGGCACTATCGCTTAGCCAACAATAGATTCATCACCCCTCTCCCTTTCTCTTCAATACAATGTTTTAAACATTTGCATTTGCAAATCCAAAAAGAACCCTAGAAAATAAGAAGAAATGAACACAACAAGGACACAAATCGATAATGAAACTAGACAAAAAATAAAACCCAGAAAATATGAAATTAGGACAAAGAAAATCAAAGTCAAACAGCATATCCGAATTTGTGATTTCCCTTTGTTGCCACCATCCTGTTGCAACACAACGATTTAGCCGGATCAAGATGAGATCCACTATTTTTTATAGCCGGATCATATTGTGCCGGATAGAGAGGTATTTTTTTGCTAGAGGGAAGAGATAATTGCGGAGATGAGCGACGACATGGTAATTGGCGAGAAGAGGGGACGTTGGAGGCAAGCGGCAGCGATGGTTGAGGAGCGGCAAAGGTCAGTCGAAGGACGAAGATGGTTACTAGCCGGGCTGTTTTTAGAAAAAGCCGTAGTTTGTGAATTTGGTATTGGGTGATGGTGATGTAGATTGTTCTTAAAATTGTGCATGGTGCGTTTCTTGAACTGAATCCAAACTCATAATTCCAATGTAGCCTTTACATTCCCTGCATAAGACCATATGTAGTGGTTAGCTCAATAATGCCCCCACCATAGGGCGTTTTCTGTCATGTGGCAGTCCAGTTAGCATGTGGGCATTATTGGGCGTTATTGCAAAAATGCCGTAGTGGGAATAATGCCCAATAACGCCCATGCAATCATTACACAATTATTTATTTTTTTAAATTTAAAAGAGTTAATTGCTCGGATGGTCCCTGTGGTTTTACATTTTTTCACTTTTAGTCCCCACCTTTTGGAAATAGCAGGTATGCTCCCTATGGTTTGTCATTTTGTTACTCGGATAGTCCCCTGACATTTACTCAGGGGACTATCCGAGTAACAAAATGGCAAACCATAGGGAGCATAACTGCTATTTCCAAACTAACTGACATATACTCAGGGACTATCCGAGTAACAAAATAACAAACCATATGGAGCATACCTGCTATTTTCAAAAGGTGGGGACTAAATGTGAAAAAATATGAAAACACAGGGACCATCCGGGCAATTAACTCAATTTAAAACTAAAAATACTTCATTAATTTAAAAAAAAAATACACTACTAGAAATTAAAAAAAAAACATAATAAAAAAAACGGAAATAAAAAAAAAATAAAGTTAAAAAAAAAAGATGAAGATCTAGAGTCCGTATTTTTCTCGAATTTTTTGGCGATACATTTGCGCAAGGATCAACGCGTCGCCTTGGAGGTGGTCGATCGGTTTGGACAAAAACTCAATGTCCTTTTCCATTTGCCTCGCCTCTTGCATCTCGTTAAACTTTTTGGTTTCGACGACGCGTTCTTTCATAGTCTCCAAACGTTGGTGGCCGAGGTCTCGAATGTCTTGGAGACGACGGTTCATCTCCTCGAAATCTTCCTTCAACTCGAGATCGGAAGACGACTCCACCGGTTTTTTCCCGGTTCGCTTATCCTTTCTTCTACCGGGCGGTCGGGCCAACTCTTCTTCAAGTTGCTCGTCAACGTCCACAACATCATTTAGATCAACATTGCGGGCATCGGAAGTCGGTGTTTCAGGGTCAACGGAGGATGATGTTTTTGACCGTTTAGCTCGACGTCTACTACTCGACGTCATGGTCACTACGCCCGCCCACTTTGGACTTTTTCGTAGTAGTTCCCAACACTTATAGTACGGGAAAGCGCTTTTCGTTCTCTCGTACTCTTCCAAAGCCTTCGTTAAAACCCCGACGTCACCTTCTCCGGTCGGGCGATTATCGTAGTTACGTTGATACACTTCTTGGAAGGAGTGACACTTGTTGTTGATGTCGGTCCATTTGCTAGAAATGGAATCTTTGTCACGATGCTCGCCCTTACCCCACGTGCTATAAAAGAATGCACGAATCCTATTCCAAAAATCGGGGCCCGTTTGAAAGTTTGCTACAAATTGAAATATAAAGTTGTACGTTAAAAATAAAACAAAATAGACGTGTATGAAATAAAAAGTAAAAAAAAATATAAAAGTTACCAATATTGGGGTCCTCCGAAACCTCGACCCACGCCCGAACCAACGTATATTCCTCCTCCTTCGTCCAATTAAGGTAAGAATGCTTACATCGAGGTTCGTTCGCTTCCTTCTTCTTATGCGACCTTCTGCCGCATTTGGATGTCTCTCGCTCCGGTTCGGGTTGCGTCTCCGGCACGATATCCACATCGGGTTCAGCTTCTTGTTGTGAAGGTTGCGAGCCGCCGGCTTGACCAAAGCCGAAAGTGTGTTGCACGAATGGAGTAGTGCAACTCAAGTAAGCCGCGTACAATAACATGTTCGGGTCCATGTCTTGAAGGTTAAAGGGTTGTTGCGGTTGGGTTGTGTTCGGGTTCATGGGTCTTGAGGGGACACCAAATGAGGGTCAGAATGGGTTCATTTCAATTACCTTCAAACGCCCTATTACAGACGGTCTAATCTCAATTACCTTCAACGACCCACCTGTACAACTCAAAACTTATAACAAAGTAAATAATCACCAAATATATTTGATGCTAAATTACAATTTGATATTTTCACATTCTTTCGCTTATAAAAACCTTTTCATTTTTTACTTTTGATTTTCTTTAAGTACCACATAT
Source organism: Helianthus tuberosus (assembly GCA_030545235.1). Taxonomy (NCBI): domain Eukaryota; kingdom Viridiplantae; phylum Streptophyta; class Magnoliopsida; order Asterales; family Asteraceae; genus Helianthus; species Helianthus tuberosus. The sequence goes on from JARYGA010061073.1 coordinate 91,303, forward strand.
ATATTTTGTTAGAAGAATAACTCCTAACTTGATAACTTGGAATAATGGATTTTAATAATAACAACTATTGTCCGTTGGCCGGCAACGGTCCCAACTTTAGAAATTACCACTAACGGTTCCATCTTTTCACATATTGGCCTTCAATGGACCCTGACTAACAGAACCCTAACGTCGTTAGTCTCTGGTCGCCGGAAAAATGATTTTGGTCAGAAAAAGGTTCCTAAAGGTCCGATCTATGGTTACAAACAGGTTTGGGATGAAAACTTTGAGTTTTCCGGCTAATAAGTTGAGTTTTCCGGCCAAAAAGGAGTTTTCCAGCGACCTTAATAATTGAGGCTTTTTACTATAAAAGGTTGCTAAAGGTGCGTAATAAGGTTACAAAGAGGTTTGAGACGAAAATGTTGAGTTTTTCAGTCAAAATGGAGTTTTCTGGCCAAAAACGTTTTTCCGGCGACCGGAAACTAACGACGTTAACATTCTGTTAGTCAGGGTCCATTGAAGACCAATATGTGAAAAGATGGGACCGCCAATGGGAATTTTTGAAGTTGAGACCGTTGCCGGCCAATGGGCAATAGTTGAGATTATTAAAATCCATTATTCCTTCTATAAATAACGGCATCAACTCATCAAGTGTACATGTTTTGTTAATAATCAGTTGTATATAAAAAAAATTAAAGAATCTAACACGTGTCGGCATCTGTTATGATACGACTACAGTTTTGGGTTTTTTCTTTCGATTGCTATAAGGAGTACCGATACCGACTGCATTCTAGCCGCGTCCCCGTCGCAGGGCGCGGGTTCAATCGAACTAGTAACAATTATAGTCCAACTGTATTTGACAAACATACCAGCAACAACATACATATGCTCCCCACTCCCCTCCCTTTGTATCGACTCTCTGCATCTCACAATTGCTTTCAACGCTTAGGATGTAACGCCCTGTGTTTCGATACTTTATTATCCCGAAAAGTCTTGCCATGCTTCCTATCCTATGATACTCGTACACTCGAGACGACCGATCATAATGAGAAATGACACTGTTTGAATCTTAATGTTTGTGTTAAACTATGTGAAACATATACTCTATGTGATGCTTTTGTGATGCTCCTTATATATGTGAACGATGTGATTATCCTAGATTCTTGACTCTATGTGATGCTTTGATGCTTAATGAACGAGAAACTAAGTTGAGACGCGAACCCAAAAAAATGAAATTACTCTTGTTATTTATGACATTTTGAACGTCCAAGTATAATAATAATACTATATGTAATGGTTACTCACAATAATACGCAACGCAACACTTAACCTAGCTCGCAAAACGAACCAGAGTCAGGAAAACTAATAAACACGAATCGGCTGTCCGAATGGACATCCGATCGGATGACCATCCGCTCGGATCACCATCCGATCGGATGGCCATTCTACCGGACGCCATCCGACAACCATCACTCTCCACCGCCTTAGCCATCTGATCGACACCATTCGATTGGAGCTGTAACTGTCACCTATAAATAGGGGACTTAACCCTTCATTCTCACCTTTCACCACTGCCATTCGCTCTCAAGCTCCAGACAAGATCCAAGGCAATTTTGTAAGCTTTTTCACTCGAATCTTGTTTAATCTTCATCATTAGTCACTTCTACTCCATTTTCTTCCTCAAAATCATACGAGCACTTCAACTTTTCCTTGAAAACCAACTGATTTAGACCTCTTGAAGGTGGTTTCCACTCGGTTGCTTATGCAAACTGTTGTGGAGCACCATTTAACTAAGATTGGTTCCAGATCTAAAGGATTTTCACACTTTTTATACAAGATCTAAAGGATTTTCACATTTCTATACCAGATCTAACAGAAATTCACATGTTTTCAGCTCAGATCTGATGAACTTTCATGCTTTACAACTTCTTTCTAAACTTATCCTTTGTTTTACGCAAATATGGAGGGAATCAGATTCGAACAGACTCTCGACTCGTTCCTTAGTCGAGAGTCGGCTTGAAAACTGAATTCCACCGGAAAAACGGACCGATTAAACGGGTCCAAACATGAAATTCCATCGAAAACAGTTCATCTATCCGAAGGGGTGATACCTATCCGATCGAATGAGTTGGGTTTGGTGTGTTTCCGTCGTTTGACAAGTTGTCACGCCGTCTCCGTTAACACCAAACTTTTACTTAGAAGATTTTACGAAAACCTCAAACACTGACCATCTGTTCGAATGGCCATCCGATTGGATGACCAGCCGTCCAGATGATCTGCCTATGATAACAATTGTTGTTTGTTTTTGTAGGGCACTATGATCAAAACATCAAAAACTTTAACAGTTCACATACACCCATACACTGTTCGAGTGGCCATCTGTTCGAATGGCCATCCGCTCGAATAGTCTGTCAGACACTTTAGCTCGATTTTTGCACCATTCGATACTTTATTCCCAACCGGGTCAGCACTTAAAGGACTTATGCTCTGTTCCCGCACGCAGGCTGATCCAGCGCTCCCTTCGATCCAACTAGGCAGTGTTTAGATTCTAAGCACCCACTGTGAGTATACTCGATCCCCTTTTGTTTTAAACACTTTAGGATGCAACATGTATTCTATATAAACGCACGACACTTGAAACTTGTTTGAAACATACTCTATCCACTATTAAACATGAAAACATGATACTTGTGATACTTGTGAGTCTTATGTGTTACGTGAACGTTGAATCTTATGTTTAGCCACCTTGACAATTATAGCGCTATAGGGTTAACGCACCGCCCTTGAGACTTGGGGTATTGTTAAGTTTGATTCTTTCACCTCCTCTTCGTGGCAACGATGTAGGAAAGGCACAATTAACGCGTTGGAAACTTGGTTAGCATATTGATTACGTTAGCTTAACATGTTGAAACTTGTAATATGTTATTCATGTTGGATATGAGGAATCACGTTTAAACTACTTATGTTATGTATCAAACTTATATACTCACCAACATTTTGTTGATTTATTTTAATACATATTGCAGGTTGATAGGCGAAGGAAAACAAGAAATCAAGCTAGGATGACCTTAGAAACTCATCTTAGAAAAACAATATTTTGAATCATGTTGAAATTTTGGATCTATGTTTGATACAATTTGTTTTGATTAATTGGTGTATGACATTTTGATGTCTATTATGAAATTTGATTAATCTATATCGAAACAAGTAGTGTTATGATGCCTTGAGCGATTTGTTCGTCCCGCCCCGATGTTTCCGCCATCGGTTGGGGTGTGACATAGGATGTCACCTCCGACCACCTTGTACATTCAAAAAGACAAAAAAACCCTATAGAGCCTGTATAATGCTTAACCGTTAAGAGGCAAATGTCTGACCAATTCAGATTAGAGCTCTTAACCATTCAGACTCTGTATAATGCTTAACCATTCAGAGACAAATGTCTGAACCATTCAGATATCTGCTTGTGAAATAAATAGTCTAAACCATTAAGTGCTAAACCAGTAAGAGATCTGAACCATTAAAAGGTAAACAAATTGCCCCTAAATTGTTCTTTTTACATTAGCTTAACATTTTTACTAACCATACTTCTAAAAAGAAAAAGACTAAGGGGCTGTTTGGCAACATCTGAACCAATAAGTGTTGAATGAATAAGAGGTCTGAATGGGTAAGAGGCTCTGAACCAATAAGTGCTGAACCAGTAAAGTGCTGTTTGGTTGCACCTCTGAATGATTGTGTAAAATGACATTTTTACCCCTCTGAACTACTTTGTGTTGAATGAAATATATGTAAATGTAAACTTAAACACCATTGAATTTATCAGAAAAATATAAGAAATAATGTCACAATAAATCAAATTTTGGCTATTGGCTGTATACATATGAAAGCATAGTGTTGGTGGCAGCCCTAAACATACTTCTCTTCTAAAACCCTAATCCCCTGTTTTATGTATAAGCACATCATTATAAAATAGCTTTCTGTTCTTATCTTCAACAACCACAACACAAACAAAGAACACAAAAGTTCAAAATTTTATCAACGCCCAGTTAACACATCAATTTTTCTACAAAAAAAAAGGGACCAAAATCAAAGGCATACTTTTCGGAGCAGGTGCGACAGGGCCGTCTTCGAGCCGGAGCAGGTGCGACATGGTGGAGGAGGCCGGTGGAGGAAGGAGGTGGAGATGGAGATGGAGGCGTGATGTGTGAACAGAGGTTTCTTTTTTTTAGGGCAAAGGGTATATTTGAGAGAACTTTCATTCAGCGACTTATAATATCTGAATGAATCAGATCTGAATAGAACCATTCAGAGGTGGGCTTTTTACCGAACCAAACAAGTATGCCTCTGACCGGTTCAGAGGTTTCCTCTGAATGGATCCATTCAGTGACAAACAAACAGCCCCTAAATTGTTCTTTTTACATTAGCTTAATATTTTTACTAACCATATACGATAAACAACTAATGTTCAGCTTACCTATATATACATCAAATCCATGTATATTGAGGTGACATAATACTAAGTCTATGCTATAGCGAATAAATTAATGTAAGGGTATGTTATAAAGGGGAGCAAATACAACTAATAGCATCTCCAATGCTCAAAAGGGGACATGAGTGGAAAGGAGACGTCCGCATAGAGGACTCTTGTTTGAGTGTTTATTTCTTAGCATCCGAAATTAAAATGCATTCGGATGGACGGTGGTGGGCCCTTCTCACAAACAACTAAACCAATCTATCTCCAAAGTCCTCGCTAACAGACTCAAGAAGGTTCTCGGTTCGGTTATTTCTGGCTCTCAGTTGGCATTTTTGGGTGGTAGATATATTCTCGATGGGCCCTTAGTTATTAATGAGGTGTACTCTTGGCTTAAAAGGTGCAAGAAAAAGGCATTCCTCTTCAAAATTGACTTTGAGAAGGCATACAATAACATTAATTGGAGGTTTGTGGTGGATGTGCTTAATCAAATGGGGTTCGGGTCGAAGTGGTGTAGTTGGATTAAGGGGATTTTGTCTTCAGCTCGAGCGTCGGTCCTGGTGAATGGCTCTCCTACGTTTGAATTTAAATGTGGTAAAGGTATCAGGCAAGGGGATCCTCTATCGCCATTTATGTTTGTGGTGGTAATGGAAGCGCTTTCTTGTTTAATTGATAAGGCTGGCGAGGTGGGTGTGTTTTCCGGTGTTGTGTTACCTAACGATGGGCCATCGTTATCTCATTTGTTCTTTGCAGACGATGCTCTTATAATTGGAGACTGGAATGAGGAAAACGCCTTAAATATTGTTAGAATTCTGAGATGCTTTTACGTTTGTTCCGGTCTGAAGATCTATCTTAGTAAATCTAATCTTTATGGTATTGGGGTCGGTTCGGATGAAGTCGGCTTGATGGCGGGAGCTGTGGGGTGTAGTCCTGACGATCTGCCGTTTAAATACCTTGGGTTGATAGTGGGGGCGAATATGAATCGTGTAAATAACTGGAGGCTTGTGTACGATATTTTCGAATCTAGACTTGCTCTTTGGAAGCCATCATTATTGTCTCTTGGAGGGAGGATCACGCTCATTCGTTCGGTGCTCGAAAGTCATCCGACGTACTACTTCTCACTTTATAAGGCGCCAGTGAAGGTAGTTACAGATCTGGAAAGGATGATCAGAAAGTTTCTTTGGGGGGGGGGGGGGGTTCAAATGAGGTTAAGAAGACACATTGGGTTGCTTGGGATAGAGTTACTTTGCCTAAGAAGTACGGTGGGTTGGGGATTAGTAAGCTGAGCGTTATAAACCGTGCCCTAATGTGCAAGTGGGGATGGAGGTATAAGTGTGAAAACCAAAGCATGTGGGTTAAAGTGGTGGATGCTATCCATTCTGGGGGGTCGGGCTGTTCATTGCTTCCGTTGAAGAAGTCGGTTGGGGGAGATTGGCACAGTATAGTCTCGATTGTCAATAAACCTTGTGGAGGCAATTTCATTCTTCGAAGCTTTTTTAAGGGTATAGTGGGTAAAGGGGATCGTATTCTCTTCTGGCTTGATCCGTGGCTGAAGGATGTGCCTCTTAAAGATCTTTACCCTAATTTGTTCATGCTGGAGCTGGTGAAGACCTGTTCAGTTCGGGACCGGGTGCTCGGGGAATGGCTTTGGAAGTACGACCCAGACTTGGAGGTTGAGTCGACGGAATTGGAGTCTCTCATGTCAGATCTGTCTTCGTTCACGCTGGGTAGTAGGGACGATAAGTGGAAGTGGTTGGGAGACCATTTGGGTTCGTTCTCAGTCAAGTCAGTTAAGAATGTGTTGTTGGGAGCAGTGGATACTAGTGGCAGGTATGTTGTGGACTGGTGCAAATGGGTTCCGGCTAAGTGTAATCTTTTTGTTTGGAGATCAGAAATGAACAGAATCCCAACCTTGGAAGCGCTTAGTAGGAGGGGGATTGTGGTGGGGGACGGGTTGTGTTCCCTTTGTAAGTCTGAGCCCGAGACGGTGGAGCATTTGTTCACTTCGTGTGGGGTTGCTGCGGTTCTATGGCAAAAGGTCAGTCGATGGTGTCACATTCCTCCCATTTACGCTTTTTGTTTTAGAGATTTATTGGAGATTCACAAAGCGGGATACATCAGAGTTGGGGTCAAACAGGTTGTCCAAGGTATCATTATTGTTGCTTGTTGGTGCTTGTGGGCGGCTCGCAACAGGGCTATTTTTTCGGAAGCCGAAGTCAAGGTGGATAGTATCTTTAGCGAAGTTAAATCTTTAGGATTCTTATGGTATAAACATAGATCAAGGAACAATCATATCTCATGGTTAGATTGGTGTAATTTTGTTTTCTTGTAAGGTGTTGTTTTTGTGGTGCCCGGCTCGGTTTTCGGGCTCGGGTTTGTTTTAATGAAGTTTACGTTTAAAAAAAAAAAACCAATCTATCTATGTCTATATCTATATCTATACAATATTATAAATGAAATTTTTTTGAGAAACGTGTCAGTTTTAGTTGGCTCATCATCCTTGTTTTCTTGCATCTCTCTTGTATTAAATAACAATATTAATCACATTTTTACCGTTTTTCTCTCTAAGTAAATAATAATCCTCTCATACATATTATTAATAATATTATTAAGGGTAAATTACTTTTTGAGTTTCTGTGTTTTAATGGTTTTAACCACTTGAGTCCAAAATCAAAAAGTTTAACGCCCTGAGTCCTTAGTTATTTATTTTATAACGTTTTGAGTCCAATTCAAAACGTTATAAAATAAATAACTAGGGACTCAGGTCGTTAAACTTTTTGATTTTGGACTCAAGTGGTTAAAACCACTAAAACATAGGGACTCAAAAAGTAATTTACCCTATTATTAATTCATATTTATCTCTCTTTCCTATTATTTATTTTTTAATTATTTTTTTTGCTTATTAATAACTATTTGATATTTAATTGACCCTGAGATCTATGAATGTCGTCTTTAAAAGACTTATTTTTCTAATTAGAACCACAACCAAAACCGGGATAAAACAAAAACACGAATTTTTAACATCAAGTGGCTTACTTGACATAAAACTTATCAAACACCGTGCAAAATAGCAACCGAACAGAATAAAACTAAGGGACCAAATGTGACCATCAAACACTATGCTAAGTAGCAACCAAATGATGACCAAATTCAGAAAAAAAAAAAAAAAACGTAAAAACAAAAACTAATAAAAAACTAAGCTTGTTTAACCTTTTTTGACAAAATCATAAAAATAAAAAATAAACTTGTAAAACAAAAATAGAAAAAAAAAGCCCTAAAGCTAAAAATACACCAAAACATAAACCACAAAAGACAATAAAGCTAAAAAAAACACAAAAAGACAAAATTATATTACCATTCTCAAGATGTTATGAATTAATAGATATATATCAATAGTTAATCTAACAACGTGTAATACACGAGTATTGTATGTTTAATTTATTCTGGTTGGTTTATTTTGAAAAGAGTATTTAACAGAATATACTCTTAAACAAACTCTTTTTTTTACAAACAAAATGCACGGATAGTCCCTGTGGTTTTGTAAAATAACAGCTATAGTCCCCAACTTTTGGAAATTACACCGGTGCTCCCTGTGATTTGACAGTTTGTTACTCGGATAGTCCCCGGAGTTGACGGAGGTTAGTTTTCTCAGTTAAGTGGATGTGAAATGACAAAACTACCCTTACTTTTAAATATAATAACTTAAACATTAAAATAAATATATATCTTTTTATTATTTATTTAATCAAGTGGGGCCTACTATCACTATCTTCATCAACCCAGCCCCCTTCCACTCCATGTTCACTTCCGTAACCCAGCCCCCTGCCACCATCACCATAGCCACCTACCTCCACCTCCAGCATAGCTACCTACCACCACCGTCACCCTAAAACCACCACCTCCAACCTAAACCCACCAGTAAGCCTCTCTGAAGGAGTTACTGTAACACCTCGAAAATTCGTGTTCAATGAATTAACGACACGTATCATGTAAGACAAAAGTATTATAAACCCGGATCAAAATTTTTTTGATGTATGGCAGGATTTAAAAGTGTCGTCATGTTGATTTAAACCTCTGAACGACCTCATATAGATCCCAAGACCCTAATATTCATTATAAACATCTGATTAATATCCGGTAAATACCCACAATAATTGAATTCAAAGTGCAAGATAGGATCCTACGGAAATTTCTACGGTAAACCTTCTTGTTCGGCACTTTCAATAAGGATTCAATGAAACATACCAAAGTGGTAGGGTATGTCACTGTTCAAGGCACATTTTAGAGGCCCCTTACTGTAAAATAATGTCCCAAATTCGAAACAAGTGGTTGCCCCCTTCGAATGCCTGAAAGAACAACAACTTTTGGCTGTTGATGAAGGCTTGCGCACCGCAAGCATACTCCTTACGGTGCGCAAGCAGTGCCCAGTTCCAATATTTTCGGTTGTTTGCTGTTTAAACGCATGGAACTGACTTTTATCCGAGTTTCCTCATAATGTGCGACCCCTAAACACCCCATAGACATTTAGGGACACTTGTTAGTGAGTTGTGGTCAGTGGTAGACTTGTGTGTCAACATTTTGTGGTGATTAAATCACTATATAAAGCTCTAAGTTGCAACAAGTTCTTCACACCTTCATTCTTGCATTCCTGCTCACTTCTGGAGCTCAAGACTTCTCTCAAGTGATCTCTGGTCGTTCATAGGACTCTTGTAAGTTTGCTTGACCTTTCTTAATTAAGTTTTAGCTTAGTTTTAGCTTAAAAGTCGAACCGTCGTAATTAACGGTTGACTTAACGATTAATCACTAATGGTCCAATGATTAGTCGAATTGAAAGTAGTTATAAGTTGGTAATTATGTGGGTAATAAACCCTTAAAAGGGTTCCCCCTGATTCCCACTCTAACTAGGTCAAATGTCGGGTCAAACTTGTTAATAAAAAGTCAACAGGATACTTAGTTTCTAATTTATGCATGATTAGCAATGTAGAACACATACAACCTGTTTGATCATTAATATAACTTGGTAATTAGTGTAAGAACATGTCTAAACAGGTTCAACCCGACAATTTACTGTTTTGACCCGGTTCGGAACCGAAAGTCGCAAAGCTTTGACTTTTGCTTTGACTTCAGTTCTGACCCGTTTTGGTATGATTTAGAAATACCTAAGAGCTTCATTTAGACCAGGTTACATGCTAGTATAACCCTCTATGGTTATACACCATGGTTCATTAGTTAACCGATTAATACGCATGATTCCGTTAATTGCTCATATGTTGACCATTATGCCCTTTTCACATTAAAACGTGATTTTTGAAAATATAAAAGAGTAGAAACCTTAATTACTGATATATAAACTTGTACCCAAAGTTTGACATCAGTTTGAGGTGTAGATTGAGAGTTATGCTCATTAGCGTAATTAAGAAGCTTTATGTTAATTAAACGGCGTAATTAGCGTATAGCCTAGTTAAGCCTACTTTTTGATATCAAACTTATTACCCACTGATGTAATATATTATTTTGGGATTTTTGAAGATTTTTAATTAATTTTAGGCTGAGCATAACTCATAGTCGTAGGCTTAATCCGGTAATTGTCGGTTTTGCCCTTACGGGCCATAAAATGAGTTTTACATATCTAGTCGACTCCAAACCTTTTGCTACTGATTACATATGATAAATAAATTATTTTAAACCTTCTGGAATAATAAAAATATCAGATTTCTATATAGAACCCGGAAACGGCTTCTAATCGCCTAATTAAGCGTTTTTAGCGCATAGTATGTACTAAGACTATTTTTAAACATACAAGGGTGATACCTACTGATATTTTAGGTAAATTATAATATTTTAACAGTAGGCAAAAGTTGTTTAACTCAGACTTCAGTTTTGAGCTTTACGGCTTATGTGAAATTACCAAAATGCCCCTACAGTGCATAGTTTGGTTATAATTGATAAATTTCACATATATACTTTACCCTACTGATATAACTTAGAAAATTGATTATCTTTGCTGATTACATCAGACCTGTAACTCAGGATATTACTTAAACTCTTTTATCACCTTATAAATGACCAAACTACCCCTACGGGGCATAGTTTGTGTTTAAATTCATTTCGGGCATAATAAATGATATCTTACTGATGTCACAACATATTTGGAGCATATTAACTTAGGAAACCTGTAAATGGCTCTCATTATTACCCGTTACGCTTATTACGCGTTCGGTTCGGTTTATGTAACTAGTTTACATAAATTAGCCGAAACGGGTCAAACCTTATCGGTTTTATCTCAAAATCCAGAATGTGTATAATATACCCATATTAAACAAGTCTTCAAACTTGTTGGGTCCAAAACACATTCTATCCGGTCATCGCTTAATCGTGCGTACGAACCGTATCTTTGAAACTAACCGGTCTAAGCTTAAGCTTAATTAAAGACCCGTTAGGATTCTAATAGGTTATTATAAACCTTCGTTCCAGATTAGGAGTACCAGTAAAAGCTACTTGCGTTTGCTTATTGTGATTTATACTTTGCTCAGGTAAATACTTTTAACTTATTTTCCCTATACTGGCTTGGGTTACGGTCGTTGGGTGGTTAATTGAATAAATTGATCGGCCCGTTTAAACAGTCTTGTTTACTTAAAAGCCTTTGGGGGGTTAATGACCATGTCCCGAATATCCCTGGCATCAATTTACGAAATGGCCACGACTTAAGCGCGGGGTGTAGGCGTACACCCGTCAGTGCACTGATGCGTGTGAAGTGTTATATATATTAGGTGTATATTTTAAGCCCCTTTAACACTTATTTTTAGCCAAGACCAGGTTGAGCGAGACTTTCACCGCGAACGCAGGGAACGACAGACTTTCTTCCAAGGATTGACAAGCCTAATAAAAGGGAAGAGCAAGAAGGACCACTGAATCCTTCCAATTGTTTTTGCGCCCCTGCGTGGGCAAGTCTTGCTGTATAAACCCATACGAGGGTATGCTTGTTTGTTTTGACCCCTGCGTGGGTCTATCTTTCTATTAACCCCTACGAGGGTATGTTATTGTTTAAGTCCATGCGTGGACTATTATGTTATTTGTGTAAGTCCCTGCGTGGACTATTATTATGTTTGTTGTTAAGCCCCTGCGTGGGTAAGTCGTTGTTTAAACCCCTGCGAGGGTAAGTTTGTTTATTAAAAAGTCCCGTTTAGGGCGACGTGTAACCTTTTAAATAAATTAATGGAATGTAAGTTTATAAATTTCATTTTTGCTATTATCTGATATATTATATGAAATAAATAAATCAAAACCATTCCTTTTTAATAATAATCTGCCTATTTAAATATTGAATAAGAATCTTAAGTGTGAAACCTAGCCTGAGTGTCATTATGAAGACCGGGCCATGATGGTAAGACCTGTTTAAAAGATTCGTATCCCTGTTAACATCTGAAAATATGTTAACACTCCTGGCAGACGTGATTCATTAAAATCACACACGTCATTCTTATTACTGGATTCTTCAAAAGATTCATAACCCAATTTAATGATCTCTGAATCATGGGTTTAGATCATCAATTGAGATGATCATATTTTGACCATACGTGGTAATATAGCGCCTACGGGCCCTGCTCATTTCCATATGAGCCAAAAGACAGGGGTAGCGATGACTCCCTGTCAGATAAAGGTAATGAACTAGGTTCAAACCTTCATGCTTTGATTCTCTGAAATCATAGCTTATAATTTATAACTGTCCTTGTGACTAGGCCTGTTGTGCCAGTATACCTTCATGCTTTGATTCTCTAAAATCATAGCTTATAATTTATAAATGTCCTTGTGACTAGGCCTGTTGTGCCAGTATACCTTCATGTTTTGATTCTCTGAAATCATGGCTTATATCATCCTATAAGATGATCATATTATAAACATCCCTTAGAAGGGAAGTGCCTACGGGCAATAGTTAATGTCCTCTGAGACTAAAGACAGTGGTAGCTATGATTCCCTGTCAGAGAAGGTAATGAACTATGATTCAAACCTTAAGGCCGTAATTCTCTGAAATCATGGCTTATGATTTAAATTGTCCTTATGACTAGGCCTTATGTGCTAAATATATATTGTTATTGTTTATAATTAGGATAAATTATAATAGAAATCCTAAATAAATATGATTAATAAATTAACCAAATATGGTCTCTGTTTACCATGGTTAATGAATTACCCTAAGGGGCAATTCCATAATAAACTCCCAAATAAACTATTGTCCTTGTTTTCTGTAACAGTTCAATTAAAATGGCTAACTCAGATGAAATTAATAGCCATCCAGTGGAGAATATTGATAACGCCCGAGTTAATTTAACGGGTGCTGAATTGAAAGCGTTGGTAGACGAAGCTGTTACAAAGGCATTGGAGCGGCAGTACGAAGAGTATAGTGGGACTCGAAGTAGGACCCTATCTACCCCGCATTCAAAGCCACCTTCCAAGAAGGAAGAGCTGAAGAAAGATGATGACCGACTCTCCTCGAACCACCACAGTGCTCCATCTTAGCAGATAATACTAAATCAAGGACCCCGTGACAAGGGTTGCTCTTATAAGTATTTTGTTTCCTGCAAACCCCGTGATTTCACTGGGCAGAAAGGAGCCATTGACTGTATGACATGGCTGGATGAGATGGATACAGTTGTGGATATCAGCGGATGCGCTGAGAAGGATGTGGTCAAGTATGTGTCGCAATCTTTTAAGGGGGAAGCTTTAGCCTGGTGGAGATCTCTGATTCAAGCCACCGGGAAAATCCCATTGTACAACATGTCGTGGGATCAATTTGATGCCCTCATCAAGGAAAATTTCTGCCCCCAGCATGAGGTTGAGAAGATAGAGGCTGATTTTCTATCATTGGTTATGACAAACCTTGACTGTCAAGCTTACCTCACGAGCTTCAACACGATGTCCCGGTTGGTTCCGTATCTGGTAACCCCGGAACCAAAAAGAATAGCTCGTTTTATCGGTGGTTTAGCCCCCGAGATAAAGGCAAGCGTGAAGGCCTCCCGGCCAGCTACTTTCAGATCGGTAGCTGACATATCTTTGTCCCTAACTCTGGATGCGGTCAGACAAAGATCGCTGAGGAACAAAGATGCTGAGAAGAGAAAACGTGAAGATGATAATTCACGGAGGTCGAGCAAGAAGCACCGTGGAAACGGTGACAACAAGAGGGGGTCTGAGTCAAGGAAAGATGGGCATCAGTCTGGTGAGAAGCCCAAATGCAAGATTTGCAAGAAACAACACTTTGGAAAGTGCAGACTCGAATCGAACTCGCAAAGAACTTTTGCTTGCGGGATATGCAAGTCCAAGGAACACAAGACCTTGGATTGCAAAAAGCTGAAAGATGCAACGTGCTACCGTTGCAATGAAAAGGGGCACATTAAAACCAACTGCCCTAAATACACCAAGAAGCCTGAAGAGGCCAAGAAGACCAATGCTAGAGTCTTCAGGATGGATGCGAAGGAAGCGGTACTAGACGACAATGTGATTACAGGTACTTTCCTTGTAAATGATGTCTATGCAAGAGTACTTTTTGATTCAGGCGCTGATAAGTCTTTCGTTGATAATAAGTTTTGTGAATTGTTGAAATTACCTGTCAAAACCTTAAGTGTGAATTATGAGGTGGAGTTAGCAGATGGCACCCTAGAAACCGTCTCTACTGTGTTAGATGGATGTGTTATATCCATTAAGAACCACTCTTTTCCTCTGTCTCTACTTCCGTTTAAGCTAGCCGGTTTTGACATAGTTTTGGGTATGGACTGGTTATCTCATAACCAGGCCCAAATTGTCTGCAACAGAAAGCAAGTGGTGATAAAGACTCCGTCTGGTGAATCACTTACCATTCGGGGAGATACCCAGTATGGACTGCCTGAGCAAGTGACTATGCTCAAGGCTTCTAAGTGCTTAAAGAAGGGTTGTGTCATTTACATGGCACAAGTGATCATTGATGAACCGAAACCCAAGATTGAAGACATCCCCGTCATTTCTGAATACCCAGAAGTTTTTCCTGAAGAACTACCTGGTTTACCACCAGATAGGCAAGTGGAATTCAGAATTGATATCATCCCTGGAGCAGCACCAGTTGCTAGAGCACCTTATAGGTTGGCGCCCATGGAGATGAAGGAATTAAGGACGCAATTAGATGAGTTGCTAGCTTAAGGTTTCATTAAACCTAGTTCGTCTCCTTGGGGAGCACCAGTCTTGTTTGTCAAAAAGAAGGATGGATCGATGCGTTTGTGCATCGATTATCGTGAGCTTAATAAGGTTACGATAAAGAATAGGTATCCTTTGCCCAGGATCGACGATTTGTTCGATCAATTACAAGGAGCAAGTTATTTCTCGAAGATTAACTTAAGGTCAGGCTACCATCAACTGAAGGTTAGAGATGAAGACGTGCACAAAACAGCATTTAGGACTCGTTATGGTCATTATGAGTTCCTAGTGATGCCTTTTGGGCTCACTAATGCACCTGCCGCGTTCATGGATCTCATGAATCGCGTATGCAAGCCTTACTTAGATAAATTCATCATCGTTTTCATCGACGACATTCTTATCTATTCGAAGAACCAAACTGACCATGAGAAACACCTTCGATGTATTCTCAAACTCCTACATCAGGAGAAGCTCTATGCCAAATTCTCTAAATGTGAATTTTGGCTTCGAGAAGTCCAATTCCTTGGACACGTGGTTAGTGAGCGTGGTATCCAAGTGGATCCCGCTAAGGTGGAAGCTGTTATGAACTAGCAAGAGCCAAAGACGCCTACTGAGATTCGTAGCTTCCTGGGATTGGCAGGATATTACAGGCGTTTCATTGAAAGTTTTTCAAGGATTGCTGCACCCCTAACTTCCTTGACTAAGAAGAAAGTAAAGTTCGTTTGGGGCCCTAAGCAGCAAGAGTCCTTTGATATTCTGAAGCAAAAGTTGAGCAACGCTCCTGTACTGACATTGCCTGAAGGCACCGAAGATTTTGTGGTTTACTGCGATGCATCGCACACCGGCATGGGGTGTGTGCTTATGCAGAAAGGCAAGGTTATTGCCTATGCTTCAAGACAGTTAAAGGTGCATGAAAAGAATTACACCACCCACAACTTGGAGTTGGGTGCCGTTGTATTCGCACTAAAACTGTGGAGGCATTATCTTTATGGAATCAAGTGTGTGATCTATTCTGATCACAAGAGCCTCCAGCACCTGTTTAATCAGAAGGATTTAAACATGAGGCAACGCCGTTGGATGGAGACTTTAAATGATTATGATTGTGAAATCAGATACCATCCCGGCAAGGAGAATGTAGTCGCCGATGCCTTGAGTCGAAAGAAGAGGGTGAAACCCATCCGAATCAATGCCAAGCGCATGGAGATAAAGAACAGTTTGACTGAAAGGTTGTTAGCTGCACAGAAGGAAGCTGTGTTGGAAGCTAACTATCCTAACGAGAAGCTAGGGGTAACTGAGGAGCAGTTATCTCTTTGCAAGGACGGGATTCTGAGATTGAATGGACGGATATGGGTTCCAGTTTATGGAGGATTTCGAGATGTCATCCTCCAGGAAGCCCATAGTTCCAAATATTCCGTTCATTCTGGAGCTGATAAGATGTACCAGGATCTAAGGGCAAATTATTGGTGGATAGGCTTGAAAAAGTCTGTAGCTGCCTATGTAGCTAAGTGCTTGACTTGTGCGCAAGTCAAAGCAGAACATCAAAAGCCGTCAGGCTTGCTACAACAGCCTGAACTTCCTACGTGGAAGTGGGAAATGGTAACTATGGATTTTATCACCAAGTTACCTAAGACAAGGAAAGGAAATGATACAATATGGGTTATAGTTGATAGACTGACTAAGTCAGCACATTTCTTACCCATCAAGGAGACTTATAGCTCCGACATGTTAGCCCAGTTATACGTGGATAAGATTGTAGCCTTACATGGCATACCTGTGTCTATTATCTCTGACCGAGATACTAGATACACGTCACATTTTTGGAAGAGTTTCCAACAATCTTTGGGCACACGTTTGAATTTCAATACGGCTTACCACCCTCAGACTGACGGACAGAGTGAGCGTACCATCCAAACATTGGAAGACATGCTACGTGCATGTGTAATTGATTTAGGTGGTAGTTGGGATAACCACCTACCCTTAATCGAATTCTCCTACAACAATAGCTACCACACCAGCATAAAGGCTGCGCCTTTTGAGGCCTTATACGGTAGAAAGTGTAGAACGCCCGTTTGTTAGGCGGAAGTTGGAGATGTCCAATTATCAGGACCAGAGATAGTCTTTAAAACGACGGACAAGATTGTCCAGATTCGTGACCGTCTCAAAGCTGCCCGTGATAGGCAGAAGAGTTACGCAGATCCAAAGCGTAAATCCTTTCACTTCGAAGTAGGTGACAAGGTATTGCTTAAAGTATCACCCTGGAAAGGGGTGATGCGATTTGGTAAGAAAGGCAAACTAAGCCCGAGATACATAGGACCTTTCAAGGTTATCGAACGTGTCGGGTCAGTCGCCTATAAGTTAAACTTACCAGAAGAGCTCAGTGGAATTCACAATGTGTTTCACATCTGCAATCTGAAGAAGTGTTTCGCTGATGAATCACTGGTTATACCACATACAGATGTGCATATAGATGAGAGCTTAAAATTTGTGGAAAAACCATTGTCGATTGAGGATCGACAGGTTAAGAAGCTTTGAAGGAATCATGTGCCTATTGTAAAGGTCAAATGGGATGCCCGTAGAGGTCCCGAGTATACGTGGGAGGTTGAATCCACCATGAAAGAAAAGTACCCTTATTTGTTTCAGTAAATCTCGAGGTCGAGATTTCTTTTAAGGGGGTGAGGATGTAACACCTCGAAAATTCGTGTTCAATGAATTAACGACACGTATCATGTAAGACAAAAGTATTATAAACCCGGATCAATTTTTTTTTGATGTATGGCAGGATTTAAAAGTGTCGTCATGTTGATTTAAACCTCTGAACGACCTCATATAGATCCCAAGACCCTAATATTCATTATAAACATCTGATTAATATCCGGTAAATACCCACAATAATTGAATTCAAAGTGCAAGATAGGATCCTACGGAAATTTCTACGGTAAACCTTCTTGTTCGGCACTTTCAATAAGGATTCAATGAAACATACCAAAGTGGTAGGGTATGCCACTGTTCAAGGCACATTTTAGAGGCCCCTTACTGTAAAATAATGTCCCAAATTCGAAACAAGTGGTTGCCCCTTCGAATGCCTGAAAGAACAACAACTTTTGGCTGCTGATGAAGGCTTGCGCACCGCAAGCATACTCCTTACGGTGCGCAAGCAGTGCCCAGTTCCAATATTTTTGGCTGTTTGCTGTTTAAACGCATGGAACTGACTTTTATCCGAGTTTCCTCATAATGTGCGACCCCTAAACACCCCCTAGACATTTAGGGACACTTGTTAGTGAGTTGTGGTCAGTGGTAGACTTGTGTGTCAACATTTTGTGGTGATTAAATCACTATATAAAGCTCTAAGTTGCAACAAGTTCTTCACACCTTCATTCTTGCATTCCTGATCACTTCTGGTGCTCAAGACTTCTCTCAAGTGATCTCTGGTCGTTCATAGGACTCTTGTAAGTTTGCTTGACCTTTCTTAATTAAGTTTTAGCTTAGTTTTAGCTTAAAAGTCGAACCGTCGTAATTAACGGTTGACTTAACGATTAATCACTAATGGTCCAGTGATTAGTCGAATTGAAAGTAGTTATAAGTTGGTAATTATGTGGGTAATAAACCCTTAAAAGGGTTCCCCCTGATTCCCACTCTAACTAGGTCAAATGTCGGGTCAAACTTGTTAATAAAAAGTCAACATGATACTTAGTTTCTAATTTATGCATGATTAGCAATGTAGAACACATACAACCTGTTTGATCATTAATATAACTTGGTAATTAGTGTAAGAACATGTCTAAACAGGTTCAACCCGACAATTTACTGTTTTGACCCGGTTCGGAACCGAAAGTCGCAAAGCTTTGACTTTTGCTTTGACTTCAGTTCTGACCCGTTTTGGTATGATTTAGAAATACCTAAGAGCTTCATTTAGACCAGGTTACATGCTAGTATAACCCTCTATGATTATACACCATGGTTCATTAGTTAACCGATTAATACGCATGATTCCGTTAATTGCTCATATGTTGACCATTATGCCCTTTTCACCTTAAAACGTGATTTTTGAAAATATAAAAGAGTAGAAACCTTAATTACTGATATATAAACTTGTACCCAAAGTTTGACATCAGTTTGAGGTGTAGATTGAGAGTTATGCTCATTAGCGTAATTAAAAAGCTTTATGTTAATTAAACGGCGTAATTAGCGTATAGCCTAGTTAAGCCTACTTTTTGATATCAAACTTATTACCCACTGATGTAATATATTATTTTGGGATTTTTGAAGATTTTTAATTAATTTTAGGCTGAGCATAACTCATAGTCGTAGGCTTAATCCGGTAATTGTCGGTTTTGCCCTTACGGGCCATAAAATGAGTTTTACATATCTAGTCGACTCCAAACCTTTTGCTACTGATTACATATGATAAATAAATTATTTTAAACCTTCTCGAATAATAAAAATATCAGATTTCTATATAGAACCCGGAAACGGCTTCTAATCGCCTAATTAAGCGTTTTTAGCGCATAGTATGTACTAAGACTATTTTTAAACATACAAGGGTGATACCTACTGATATTTTAGGTAAATTATAATATTTTAACAGTAGGCAAAAGTTTTTTAACTCAGACTTCAGTTTTGAGCTTTACGGCTTATGTGAAATTACCAAAATGCCCCTACAGTGCATAGTTTGGTTATAATTGATAAATTTCACATATATACTTTACCCTACTGATATAACTTAGCAAATTGATTATCTTTGCTGATTACATCAGACCTGTAACTCAGGATATTACTTAAACTCTTTTATCACCTTATAAATGACCAAACTACCCCTACGGGGCATAGTTTGTGTTTAAATTCATTTCGGGCATAATAAATGATATCTTACTGATGTCACAACATATTTGGAGCATATTAACTTAGGAAACCTGTAAATGGCTCTCATTATTACCCGTTACACTTATTACGCGTTCGGTTCGGTTTATGTAACTAGTTTACATAAATTAGCCGAAACGGGTCAAACCTTATCGGTTTTATCTCAAAATCCAGAATGTGTATAATATACCCATATTAAACAAGTCTTCAAACTTGTTGGGTCCAAAACACATTCTATCCGGTCATCACTTAATCGTGCGTACGAACCGTATCTTTGAAACTAACCGGTCTAAGGTTAAGCTTAATTAAAGACCCGTTAGGATTCTAATAGGTTATTATAAACCTTCGTTCCAGATTAGGAGTACCAGTAAAAGCTACTTGTGTTTGCTTATTGTGATTTATACTTTGCTCAGGTAAATACTTTTAACTTATTTTCCCTATACGGGCTTGGGTTACGGTATATAAAATACCGCTTGATCGGGCATCAAATCTTCCATCGTTGGGTGGTTAATTGAATAAATTGATCGGCCCGTTTAAACAGTCTTGTTTACTTAAAAGCCTTTGGGGGGTTAATGACCATGTCCCGAATATCCCTGGCATCAATTTACGAAATGGCCACGACTTAAGCGCGGGGTGTAGGCGTACACCCGTCAGTGCACTGATGCGTGTGAAGTGTTATATATATTAGGGGTATATTTTAAGCCCCTTTAACACTTATTTTTAGCCAAGTTTTAAATTTATAAAACACGATATTTTACTAACACTAAACACACATATGGGCAAGTGCACCCATCGTGAGCGTAGTATAGTGTTGGCAAGATACCGAGGCCGTCCAAGGACACAAGAGCTTTTAGTACCGGTTTATCCTCAACGTCTAATCAAAATAAAAAGTTTTGAAAAATGTTTTAAACTAAGAAAAATAAAAACTAACTAAAATGCTGAAAATAAAATAAAAAGAAAAACAGATAGACAAGATGAATCACTTGATTCCGACTCGTATCTAGTATAACCTTTGATTATTTCCGCACTTTTGCACATATTTAAGAGATTATCTTAGTTATTGTAGTAGGCCCCTCTTTTGAAGGTGACGTTACCCTCACCCCAGTAGTTTGAGTCAGCAAGGATACAATCCTAAAAGGGTGGATTATTGGAAGATAATTAATTAAGTTATTAATGCAATATTATGGTAGGCCCCGCTTTTGGCGGTGACGTTACCCTCGGCTAAGTAGTCTGAGTCAGCAGGGATACAGTCCTAAATAGCCGGGTTATAGTATTAATAGTAGTTAACTTATGAGGGGATCAAAGAGTTTGGACCCCCGCCATCCAACACCGTGAAGCATTCAAGGAGGTCCTACTAAATTTGACCCAGGTCCATTGCAGGACCTCTAAACGCTGAACAATGGCAAGACCTTTACCAAACCGTTCCCTTAACCCCCGACCAGGTAGCCAACATACCTCCATATAGACCGTGGAGATATGAATGGTGAAAATCTTTTATTTTATATAGACAGTAAAATAATGCCAAGACACCACGGACAAACGATAAGGAAAGATCACCTTCAACATAAGTAACTAGTTATTAAAGTCATTAATACAAAACCAAATAAAATGTGCAAAAGATTAGAAATAAAAAGTATTATACTAGACACTTTGTCTTCACCAAGTGATTTAAGAGACTTAGGCAAACATGGCCTTGATTGTCAAGAACTCTTACGATCAATCTTGGATCCCGAGACGACTCACACACTCTATGAAGGACAATGGATGATGGTGGTGGATGATGGTGTTATGGTGGTGGTGGGTGGTGGGTGAAGTGTGAGAGAGGTGGTGTGCCAAGGGATGAGTTGAAATGAAACCAAGCACTCCTATTTATAGGCTGAACAGAAGGCTGGGCACGGCCCCGTGTCCGCTGGACACGCCCCCGTGCCTGTCTGACACTCTCTCTCTTCATTAATTGTAATTCGCAATTACAATTAATGCGCCTGCTGTACTTTCGCCACGCCCCCGTGTTCACTGGACACGGCCCGTGGTGGGCAATAGAAGCTTCTATAGGTTTGTCTTTTCTGCTGCTTCTTGGGCACGGCCCCGTGCTGGCTGAGCACGGGGCGTGTTCAGTCTTCTGCCTTCTCTATTTTGCTTGGGAAGATGCCGTTGAGGGGTCGGGCAGTCCACTTATGTTCCTTTTCTTGTATTTATGTTAGACTTAGCTGTCTTTTTGCTTCTTTTGTGAATTTGAGCTCATTTAATCCTGAAAATACAAAAGGAAGACAAAAACACTCTTTTTCCAACATTAGTACTTAAAAAGGGTTAGTTTTATGCCTCATTTGATGTAATTTATATGTTGCATTTTACACACATCAAATACCCCCACACTTGAACTTTTGCTTGTCCTCAAGCAAAACTCTTTAATATGTGGCTTACACTCCCAAATGGAATGGGTAGAAGAGAAGGTTTTGGGCTTGTTATAGAGTGTTGGGAATCCAAGATCTTTTGGGTTTTATTTTTATCTATTTACAATCCTATTCGTTATGATTTTTTTTAGAACGTTTCATAGGAGAAATTACTTATTTGGGCATAACATGCCTTTTTAAAATTCCATTTATACACAAGTTCACATATCTCACGGGAGAAATCACTCACACTCGGCCGAAGGTGTATTTTTAGTGAATCACTCGAGAGCGGCATGGAACTTATTCCTACCATAGGCTTGCCAAGCAATCAATCCTCCTCCTTTTTAACTTTTATACCTTTGTAAATATCAAGAGGACTTTGCGGGTGAAGGGTTAGGCTTGGGTTAAAGGTAGGTGGTTGGGTTAGTGGTTAGTGGTTAGTAGAAAAAGGTTGAAAAAGCGTAACAAGTGTCGGTTTTCATAGGATTTTCTATTTTTGTAACTTTTTATTTTGATGAAGCTATTATTCAAACAAAGTTATTTTTGATGAACTTGTTTGTTTATTTTATTTTGCTTCATCATCAACACATTTTTTTTTTGAACGATCATACGAAAAAAAAAAACCGAACTTGTTACTAAAACAAAGGGTTAAAAATGAAAAAAGGTTTTGGTGGGTAAAAGGGTGTTTAGTTTGGGTTATGAAATGAAAAGGTTTAGGCTCAAAGGGGCTAACTAGGGGGATTTTGGGTAGGTGGTAAAAAAAAAAAAGAAAAATAATGGTGTAGAAAAAAAAAAGTAGTCCTAATGCCTCTATCATTTACTTACTCGGGTTTAAGTTGATAAGGACCGGGAATGTATCGTCCTGGCAAGTTCTAGAGCCGTAAGAACCAAGCGGCTATTCACACAAGAAACGAAAAATGAGCATTTAGTCTAAAGATGTAAATTTGTATGCTTAATAAAGGCTCAAAACTCACATTTGTGGGAATGGGTTTTTATGTGATCAAGTATATATAATTAAATTTTAACTAAGCTTGTCATGCTGTTTCATAATTTTCTTATGTTGGTTCTTGTTATCACGACGCTCTCGGTTGTAAATTTGTAAAAATATAACCTTATTAATCTTATGATTCCAAACTTAAACTTTAGACAAGTAAAAAAAATGAAAATTTTTGAAAAAATTTGGGGTGTTTAGCGGTTTCAATAGAGTTTTGTGTAAGGCTTGTTATTAGGACTTGCAAAATTTCAAGGTTTAAGCATCCCCCCCACACTTAAATTACACATTGTCCTCAATGTGTCCCAAAAATAAGTTTTTAGGTTGATTGAAAGTGTAAAAAGGTGTTAAAAGCAAAAATTTTGTGTTACTGGCAACCTGGACACGACCCCGTGTTGAGTGGACACGACCCCGTGTTCAGGTGCCAGTAACGAGAACTTACAGAAGGTGAACACGGGGGCGTGTTGGCTGGACACGACCCCGTGTCTGTCAAGGTCTGCAGAATCTAAACAAACAGTAGGTTCTGGGGAATGGGCACGGGGGCGTGTCGGCTGGACACGACCCCGTGTGGACAGTCTGTCAATTCGAAAAACAGGTTTCTTTCTTCGTTTTTCCAGTCCCGGCTTTAAGAGTACTAATGCTTAGTACTTTAAGCCTCGAATGTACCTGCTTACCCAATAAACACTCCACCAAAACATAGCAAACATCCTACTTTTACCAAAGTTAACATCCATGTCAAAGTTAAAATAAATGCAGAAAATAAAAGAAGTTAGGAAAAGTAAATTGTTCAACATTTGGCACGCAGGCCATCAATTGTTCAAGATTAAAAAGGGTTAACCTGGGGAGTCATCAATCAACCGCTTCCTCCTCTGCTCCTCTCGCCTACTCCATAGCATCGTCATCATCATCATCGTCATCATCTCCTCCATGGCGTGCAATGTGGTCTCGTATGTATCCAACATCGTCTTGGATCTCGGATAGGTTTCTCTCGATAGCTCCGACCCGGTGGTAGGTGTTGCTTGCCATGTTATAGGTGTTCCTAGTACACATAAGGTTTTCCTGCAACAAATCATGCAAACTTTGAAAGTTAGGAAAACCGCCTCCCGAGGAGGATGATTGGCCCGGATCACCGTGGGGTTGGTATTGGTACTGATGATGTTGCGGAGCTGGGAGGACAAGCGCTTCTTGCGGGTTCCATGCATGACCTTGCATCCTTTGAAAGGTTACCGTCCCGTCTTCTGCCTCATAAATCAGGTTCATTGAGCGGCATATGTGAATATCCACCGTACCCGACCATGGGCTCCTCTCAAATGACCTAGGTATGTGGGCGAAGTGCTTGAAGAGACGGTACACCCATCCCCCAAAGAAAATAGGCGTCGGTGCACTAGCAAGGCGGTTGTGATGCATGTTTCGGAGCATGAGGAACGGAACATCGAGCGGCCTGCGGTTGTGAATGCAGTGGAGGACAACCAAGTCTCTTAACCCAACGACGCCACTACTGTCATGCCTTTGGCTAAGAGAGTAGCCGAGGAGCCTATGAATGTATCTGTATAGCGGATCCCTCAGCTTTGTACTCTTAGTGCTGCTCGGATTGTAAAACCCTTCTCCAATCTGAGCCCACATGGCTTGGCGTTCGTTGTCACCTATCTCTCTCATTCCCCCAGTATTTTCTTCGTTTCCCGCATCCTCTTCCGCATACAACCCGATAATCGACCCAAATTGTGCCATAGAGATCGAATACTTCGTTCCGCCACATCGGAAAGCTACCCCGTCATTGTCGAACGGGTTGCACCTCGAGTTGAATGTGAAAGTGCTATAGAATTCCAACGTGCATTCGTGGACGGAACGGAGCCGAGTTGTTAGGGCGACTCTGAGTGGTCCCGTGACAATGTTGTTGAAACGGTCAATTTGATTCACCATGGTTAGCAAGTCCGTGCAAGCTTGCCTCGGGTATTCCTCCGGCCTTGTTTGAAGAATTTCGTACCGAGCTCTTGCATCGAGCTCATTGGCGTTAAATCTTGTGAACTTCCTGGCCATCTGCAAGAATACACCAAAAGTTAGCGCGAAACAGAAATATTTTCGGATAAAACTGCAAACAGCGGGCTGGACACGACCCCGTGTCCAGGGGTCTGTTACTCAAAAATCCCATTTTTTGACCCGGTCTCGAAAACTTGAAAATTTTTGGTCCAATAGGTGCGGTTTCCCCCGAAGATGAAACCCTAAGCATCGTTTTCCCCAAAATATCCCGTTTACCCCATCAATTTTTTATCTTTTTCGGTTCAAGAACAAGGGTTTGGGGTTTTTGTGCGAAATTGGATGAATCTATGAACAATACAAGTGTATCTACTTCCCTTAACACTAATCTAACTAAATGCAAACAGATCTAAACAAAAATTTGAGGTTCGATCCGGATGAACTTCAAGAACCCTAGATTTTTCCCCAAATTTTTGGTGTTTTAACTACATGCAAGTAACTAATCTAACTACTAAAAGTGATAGAATCATACCTTGATGTTGTTAGAGCGATAGGAGACGTTGAAATTCTGCGAAAAATCGCCTGAAACCAGAGCTTTTTCGGGGAAACGGGGCGTGTGGAATGAAGTAACTGTTTTGAAAAAGGGATTTATCCCGACTGCAGCGCGGACACGGCCCCGTGTCCAGCGGACACGGCCTCGTGCCGAGCGTGGTTTTGAATTTTTTTTTTTTAAGTGCTCGTGTGAGTGCCCTCTTTTTCCCATAAGCTATGGTTAGAAAACTTACCGCTTTATTTTGTTGTCTCAATCGTTCGAAACTTACCAGGCATGATGTTTTTATTCTTCCACCGGTTGAAACGAGATCTCTTCTTCTTCATCCTCAATGAATCCTTGATAGAGTTTCAGCCGTTGGCTATTGACTTTAAATGGACGCCCATTTCGAGATTTAATTTCTACTGCACCGTGTGGGAAAATATGGGTGACGGAAAAAGGTCCTGACCACCTTGACTTTAATTTACCAGGAAACAATCGAAGTCGTGAATTAAACAAAAGAACTAGATCTCCTACCCGAAATTCATTAGGTTTAATATGTTTGTCATGCAAATTTTTCATTCTTTCCTTATAAATTTCAGAGTTTGAGTATGCATAATTCCTAAGCTCGTCTAATTCATTTAATTGACAAAATCGATTTTTACCAGCAAATTCTAAATCTAAGTTTACATTTTTGATTGCCCAGTAGGCTTTGTGTGCAATTTCTACTGGCAAATGACAACTTTTTCCATAGACTAGCTTATACGGGATTGTACCTATTGTTGTTTTATAAGCAGTTCAAAAAGCCCATAAAGCATCGTCTAATTTATCTGCCCATTCCTTTTTATTTAACCCTACGGTTTTTTCAAGTATTCGTTTTAAACCTCTATTAGTCACTTCGGCCTGTCCATTTGTTTGAGGGTGATATGCTGTTGAGACCCGGTGATAGACCCCATATCTTGTTAAAAAATTTTCGAGTTGATGGTTGCAAAAATGGGTACCTCTATCACTTATTAAAGCTTTAGGTGTGCCAAAACGAGAGAATAATTTTTTCAGAAATCTTACCACAACTCTTCCATCATTTGTTGGAAGTGCCTCGGCCTCGGCCCATTTAGACAAGTAATCTACTGCCACAAGTATATATTTGTTTCCTTTCGATGGTGGGAAAGGTCCCATAAAGTCGAGTCCCCACACATAAAAAATTTCACAAACAAGAATGTCATTTTGTGGCATTTCGTTTTTGGAAGAAATATTACCTGTTCTTTGGCAAGCATCACATGTCTTGACAAGACTTTGGGCGTCTTTGTAAATGGTTGGCCAATAAAATCCTGAATCAAATACCTTTCGTGCGGTACTAGCAGCACCATGATGTCCTCCGTATGGATCTTCATGACAATGGCGGAGAATTCTTCGTGCTTCACTACCATGTACGCATCGTCGAACGAGTTGGTCGGCACACATTTTGAAAAGATATGGATCTTCCCAAAAGTAGTGTTTCACATTGGCAAAGAATTTTTTTCTTTGATGATGTGGCCACCCTTTTGCGACTATACCGCTAGCTAGGTAGTTAGCATAGTCGGCGTACCATGGTTCTTCCTTGTATTCCACCATTTCCAGGGACTCAGTTGGGAATTTTTCGTTGATTTGCTCGTCCCTGGTTGCTTCCAAAGCTGGGTCTTCTAAGCGCGAAAGATGATCTGCAGCGGTGTTTTCTGCTCCTCTTTTGTCCTTGATTTCAATGTCAAATTCTTGGAGGAGTAGAATCCACCGAATCAAACGTGGTTTTGCATCTTGCTTTTTGAAGAGATATCGGATGGCTGCATGATCTGTATAAACTATAGTTTTAGAAAGAACAAGATAAGAACGAAATTTATCGAAAGCAAATACCACAGCTAGTAACTCTTTTTCAGTTGTTGTGTAATTTTCTTGTGCATCATTAAGTGTTTTACTAGCATAATAAATTGGGTGGAAATGCTTTTCTTTTCTTTGTCCCAAGACAGCTCCAACTGCAAAGTCACTAGCATCACACATGATTTCGAAAGGAAATTTCCAATCAGGCGCTATCATGATAGGTGCATTGACTAACATTTCTTTTAAGGTGAGAAATGCTTGATTGCAATCATTGTCAAAGATGAAAGGAGCATCTTTTTCAAGTAATTTTGTTAGAGGTCTAGAAATTTTAGAAAAGTCTTTGATAAACCGCCTATAGAATCCGGCATGCCCTAGGAAACTTCTGATAGCTCTTACGGAGGATGGAGGTGGTAATCTAGAAATGGTATCTATTTTGGCTCGATCCACCTCCATTCCTTCGCTTGAGATTTTGTGACCGAGTACTATTCCCTCCGTTACCATGAAATGGCATTTTTCCCAATTAAGGGCGAGGTTAGTTTCCTCACATCGGGATAGCATTCGTTCAAGGTTATCGAGGCATTGGTCATATGAATCCCCAAAGATAGAAAAGTCATCCATGAAGACTTCCATTGTCTTTTCTATCATGTCATAGAAGATGGCTACCATGCAACGTTGGAATGTTGCTGGGGCATTACATAGACCAAATGGCATGCGTCGATAAGCAAAAGTTCCATAGGGACATGTGAAAGTTGTCTTTTCTTGGTCTTCGGGTGCTATCGGGATTTGAAAGTAACCTGAAAAACCATCCAAGAAACAATAAAATTTATGACCGGATAGTCTTTCTAACATTTGATCAATGAAGGGTAAAGGAAAGTGATCCTTTCTTGTTGCTTCATTTAATCGTCTATAATCTATACATACTCTCCATCCTGTGACGGTTCTTGTTGGTATTAATTCATTTTTTTCGTTAGTTATTACCGTCATACCTCCTTTCTTTGGAACTACTTGGACGGGACTCACCCAAGGACTATCGGAGATAGGATAGATAAGTCCGGCGTCAAGTAGTTTGATGACTTCGTTTTTAACCACTTCTTGAACATTTGGATTTACTCGACGTTGTGGTTGTATGACCGATTTGTAGTCATCATTCATCAAAATTTTGTGTGTGCACATAGAATTACTAATTCCTTTTATGTCTACAAGTTTCCAAGCTATTGCATTTTTATGTTTTTTCAAAAGATTAATTAATTTTTCCTTTTCTAAGTTATCTAATTTAGACGAAATAATTACAGGTAAATTACCATCTTTGTCTAGAAAAGCATATTCCAAACCTTTTGGAAGTTCTTTGAGCTCAAGTGGTGGGTCTTTGGGAGACTCCTTATTTGGTTGCTCATTTCGATCAAGAACCTTAAAAGTTTGTTCTATGGCGACCTCTTCTTCAACAAAGTGGTCAATCTCTTCACTTGTATCGGGTGGTTCATCTTCATCTTCAATTAGGGGGTCATTATTGCCGAAAGGATATTTCATTGACCGTTCGAGATCGACACTTCTTTTAAATGCCCCTAATTGAAGAGGTAGATTTTTGAACTTCCAGTTTTTCAATGCTTCGTGAGTTTTTACAAATGGTCGTCCCAACACTAGAGGAGCGTCATCGAGGATGACAAAGTCGGTCGGGATTACCATTTGATTTGCTTGAACCAAGACATCTTCAACTATACCGATTGATTTTATTACTTTCCGATTGGATAGAAAAATTGGTATTTGAAGTGGAGAAAAATCACTAATACTTAATTTTTCGAAAATGTAGTTAGGCATTATGTTAACACAAAGATCTTTGTCGATTGTAACATTACAAATAAACGAATTTTGAAAGAAACATGGAACCGGTGTAATGTTAATTTCAAATGGGTCTTCTTTTATTAGTGAGGTTTGATCATTAGTTAACTTAACACTTACCGTTTCGTCAATTTTAGTGTTAGTGCTTAACTCTTTTAAAAACTTAGCATGAGGGGGTACTAAACAATGATTTTCAAAAGAATGTGACAAGAGATTAATTTCTTCAAAATTAGACTCTTCTTGTTTTTTAACGTTGTCGGACTCACCTATTTCGTTGTTTAACTCATGTGTCGGTTTTTCACTTATTTGTTCTTCCATTTTTACACTTTCAGTTATCTCTTCCTTTTTTAATTCTTCTCTTGCGCGGGACTCCTCTTCCCTTGCGCGAGCTTCTTTTATACATCGATCGATAACTCTAATGTGTTCTAATATCCTATCGGTCACTTCGGTTATAGAAAAAGAATCGGTATTTTCTAAGCTTGAATCCGGTTGTTCGACCCTTTATTCCTCATAATACCCATATGAAGTCGATGGTTCGCACCATTGTTCTTCATTGTAAGCATATGATGGATAAGGTTCGTAATTTTGTTCTTCATAATACTCATATGAAGTGGGTTGTTCACGCCATGATTCCTCATAATAAGCATACGAAGGTGGTGGCTCATATCTTGGTTCCTCAAAGTATGAGTATGAAGGCTCATACCTTGGTTCTTCAAAATATGAGTATGAGAGAGGAGGTTCATACCTTTGGTCTTCATAGGATGTGTATGAAGTTGATGGCTCGTACCTGGGCTCCTCATAGTAGGTGTATGAATTGGATGGTTGATATGAGTGATTATTTTGAACCAAGCGTGCGTTACGACAATTAGTGCAATAATTACCCCTATAATCATCTTCCTCATAGGTGTAGTTGTAACCTCCTGAGTATTGATCCATAAGAATCACTCAGCAGACCACAACCAAGTCTCGAGATCAGAAAACAAAAATAAAAACGGAAACAGAGGCTGGACACGGCCCCGTGTGCAGTGGACACGGCCCCGTGTTC
>JARYGA010061074.1:0-69322 GCA_030545235.1 Helianthus tuberosus
AATCAAAGAAGGATGAAACTTCAAAAAGTGAAGTTGTGTGCTCAAAATGCGAGAAATCAGAAACAGACAATGTTAAACTTCTGAAGAATGTAGAGAGTTTAGCATTGGAAATCAAAAGTTTGAAGGATGAGAAAGAATCTAATAATAAACAGATTCTTGAAATGAGAGAAAATTGTGAGAAATTGACGTCAGAAAATGACAAACTGTTGAGTAGTTTGGACAGTTTGACATTGGAAATTAACAAGTTGAAAGAAAAAGAAAAAGATTTTGGAAAAATCAAAATTGAAAATGAAAACTTTTTTTGGATAAAATTGGAAAATGAAACGTTAAAAGAAAAAGAAAAAGATTTTCAAAATCAAATCAAGATTTTAGAAGATGAGAGAGATATTTTTGGTAAAGATAATCTTGAAAAACAAATTGAAATCAATTCTCATCTTGCTAAAATCATTCAGCTTGAAAAAGAAGCTGAAAAAGCTCGGATGAAAATCAAAGAGCTTGAAGTGAAATTGAAAGGTTTTGTGACTTCGGCACCATATGAGTGTCCAAAACCGATCAATTCTGTTCCAATAAGTGACAATGTCACAAATTTTGACAAAGTCAAAGTCAAAATTGAAGATTGTGATGAAATATCTGATGATGAAAAAGAAAAGAAAAGAAAAATATTTTTAGATTTACAAGAAAAATTTAAAAATATTGTTTTGCAATCTACTGAAACAGGTGAATGTTCTAAACAAAAACCTGTTAAGAAGAGTGTAGAACAGAAACAAAAAGTTAAAAATTTGAAAAATTTTAAAATTGAAAATAAAAGCTCATCAGATAAGTCATCCAATCATTGTAAAAAATCACAAAAATCTAAAAATGAAAACTCACAAAATGTTGGTAATAAGTGGTGCAGGTTTGACCACAGTGCTCAAAAGCCAAATCCAGCATTGAAGAGGAGAAATGACTATAACCAAGCCAAACAATGTTATGATTTGAAGGTTTGGACTGATAGAAGTGGATGGTACGATAACAGAGTGTGCTACACATGTGGTGTAAGAGGACACATTGTTGTTAACTGCCATAATTGGAATTATGAGACAAGAAGATGCTATAATTGTCAAATCAGAGGACATATTGCCAGAGATTGCCCGAGGAGATCGATGGGAAGATTGAGGGTTGAATCTCAAAGAATGGCAAAGAAGCCAGTCAATGTCAAGCTCCATGAACAGAAGGTTCTAAAACCTAAAGTTCAGGATCAGACAATTCAAGAAAAGAAAGTTAAACTTTCACAGGGGCAGAAAGACAGACTGCGAAAGAAAAGGAAGAAGGCGAGAGAGTATCTCGAGAAAATTTTGTCTTCGGGTTCACCGGACAGATTGAATAAGAGTTCTGATGAATCAACTAACTTGAGTGCAAAGCCAAGTAAATTGAATTCTTCAAATGCAAATCTGAGGACAAAAGAGAAAAAGGAGAAAAAGAAAGTTGTCGGCGATGAATCTGATATGTTAAAGTCAGACAAGCCACATTCAGGAAATGATTCTGGTTCGTCAAAGCCAGAAGAGCTTTTGGTTGAGGTAAAAATGGAGAATTCAGGTTTAACAATGGATGATGCAAATTTTCCATCATTGTTGAACAAGAATTCAAAATCACCCAAGGCTGGTCAGGCTTGGGTGAATCTTTTCAAATAGAAAAATCTGACTTGCCGGAGCTTCCAGGTTGGTAAGCGTGAAGCAGGTATCGGCATCATTCTTGAGAAATTCACAGGATGGTAACTGTGATATTTCGATTTACAAGTGGTAAATCAGGGACATTAAGTTGTACTTGATTTTCTACTAGTGTTTGTTATTGTCAAGGATCTTAATTGATTAATTCTTTAAAATGATTGGAAAAGAACAATGTGATGAAACCCCGAGTTTGTGAAAAGACAAACAAAACTAATTTTCCGAAAAAAAAAACCATTTGATTAAAACAAACTTAAGCGTTTTGAAATCTAAATGGGAAAATAGTTTGTTGTCAGGGGGAGTTCTGATTGTTAAGCCAAGAGAATGGCGAATTGAAGCGATTCGATATCAGTTTGTCACGTTTCTTGTATAGTTTGTTTTCAAATTTTCCTTGAAAATCAAAATTGAAACATATTTTGATTTTAGGGGGAGAAAAATTAAAAAAAAAAAATTAGAAAATTTGAAAATTTCAAAAACATTGAAAAAGCAAAAATGAGTTTTGTTGTGAAAAAGAGGAAATGATAGTAAATCAGTGAACTATCACAGCATGCTAAGGATATGAAATGTCAAATGTGATAAATGGTCTCACTGATGATGTGTCAGTAGGTTTTTGCACATTTAGTAGATTGTAACGAGATATAAACCTAAATTTCAAACTTGCTTATATCGTGGGTAACATCTCTCGGATATATGGGTAACCCCCGAAATCTTGTTTGAAAGGTCTCGTATTCTGATATACTAGGTTTTTATACTCAGTTGATATCTGGGGTATTATTCCGGGACTTCTGCTGAACGGTGGTTCTGACCTAGTCCTTGGATAATACTTTCTGCAAATGCTTAAAACATAGCATCACCCTCAGCATAAATGATAAGACAATAAAATTGCTTAGCAATGCTGTTCTAAAAAAGATCCTCTAAAGGGGACACACCCACAAGTTGAGTCATGATCTCTCTGCTGAACGGTAGTTCTGACCTGAGCTCTCATGATTCTTCATAAATTATTAACCCCTTACAGATATCATTTGTGTTATAATTGCCTGTAAGACTGAATATTGAGATCTGGATACAGGAGTATATTCTGAGGTGGGACACGTGATTAAGTTTAAGTATCTAAGACATTAAACTCGTATCTCGAAGCAGTTGAACTTTGTGTGAAAATTTAAGTGGACCAATATACTGACAATTTATGTGAATCGTTTAGAACTTAAAATGTTAAAATCTTAACGATGCTTGTGATTTGTTTCATAAACTGATATGATCCTCTTACACAAACTCACAAAAATATTGTTTGTATATATTTCTTTACTGCATTTCAGTCAAGATCAAAAATCCAAAAAGATTTTCGGAGTGTTTTAGCATAAAATTTTGAAAAATTCAAAAAGATTTTCGACAACTGATGTTGAAGGACTGATATTCAAAATTCCAAGTGCTAAACATGATGAATTGGATTGGGAGAATATGTTGAAAACTTTGAATGTCATATACAAATGTTTTGAAAGATTGTGTGTTTTAGTTAATCAAGGTCATTCATTTGAACTTGATGTAACTAGTATGATTGTTGAATTAATGATGTCTACCAGTAAGTTTCTTAGATCTAACTGTTATAAATTTGTGAAACTTATGTTGAGGTAGAGGATGTGCAGGTTAACCAGGTTTCAAATCCTGAGCAGATGCAGAACAAAGCCAGGAATTGATCCTGAATTTGTGAACTTGTGAAAGCCAGACTACGATCCCGACAGCTGAGTCTAAGGGGGAGTCTGAAGATGAGCTCAACGCAAGAGAAAGCGTGGATTCAAAGAGCCAGATATCTATCTTGGAGGAGCTTGTATTCGGAAAGGCAGGTGACGATCCCAAAAGCACGGAAGCTTGACGAAAGGGGGAGCCTGAAGAAAAAGACTACTGAGAGGGAGAGCAACTGAGTTGAAGACAGATCCATGGGGATTCTGTTCAAGATAGAGAAAGACAAGATGCTACGAGATTGACTACGGCAATATCCAAGGGGGAGTCTGTTAGTGCATTAAGTGTCTATCGCCTCTGTCAATCAAAATCGTAGTAGAAACCGAAGAATGCAAGACTTGATGATGTTATTAGTTAGTAAAGGCAAGGTGGCAATTTTGTAAATAATGAGATTTCTCATTATAACCTTGTGCCTATAAATAGGAGCTTTAGTTGTAAAGTTTAAGACTTTTGGCTCATTTGGAGATTTAGAGACCTAATCCTAGAGAGAGAAAGTCTAGAGAGAGAAAGTCTCTCCGTGTGATTCTCGGCTATTGTACACGACATATTATTCAATAGAATCACGTCATTTGTACGTTAGTGTGTGTTCGGTCACGCACGTTCACGGTTTCCGCACGTCGAACGTTCGTTACGCAATCGAACGGTGTCAAAACCGGTCCTACATAAGACCCGTTAGGAATCTAATAGGTTAATTAAAACTTTCTTTCCAGATTTAGGAGACCAGTAAAAGATACTTGCACTTGCTGATTTGTACGGCTGGGATAAATTTATATAATTTGCTCAGGTAAATACTTTTAACTTATTTTCCCTTATACGGGCTTGGGGTACGGTATATAAAATACCGCTTGGTCGGGCATTGAATTGTTAATCATTTGAAGGTTAATTTATTGAGATGACCCGTTTAATCTGTTTTGTTTGCTTAAAGCCTTTGGGGGGTTAATGACCATGTCCCGGATATCCTTGGCATCATTCATTGAAATGGCCACGACCTAAGCACGGGGTGTAGGCATACACCTGCCGGTGCGTAAATAAAAAGATATAACCGCCGTTCGAGAATAACTCGCCGCGGGATTATATTATGTGGTGTGTCAATTAATCTTTAACCCGGTATTCAGCCCAGGCTACTGAACGTATAACAAACATGTAATTCTTTTACAAGTTTATATATAAATAATTATCCCAAGTTATAAAAGATATTTTGTGCCTTGTGCATTCAAATCAATTTTTTTAAACATTTTCAAAATGAGTCGGTTAATTGTATTTACCAGTGAAAACTGACGTATTTTCCAAAAAGGTTAAGTGCAGGTACTAATCGGAATAGGCTGGCTACTCCTAGCATCAATAAAGAGTCTTGCAAGCTTAGATGTTTATAAATCTGCTGAATAGTGTTTCTTTTAACTTTGATCCGCCTGTGGATCCTTTACAACCGTTTTTGTAATAAATGATATTACTTCCATTCGGTTTGTAATGTTTATATCTTTCGACTTTCGCTGTGTATATAATCTGTGATAAATTGTCTATGATGATATCAACTACGTCACGATACTCCCCACCGGGCTCACCGGTAATACGTGGAAATATCGGGGTGTGACGGGTGAATAGCAAGAACAGGGCCAAAAAGGGAAAAGAGTACATGGGTATCCTACCTAAGTGCGACAATTGTCGACGTTATCATATCGGGCGATGCAGATATGGAAAATGTGAAAACTATGGCAAAATAAGTTATGTCAAGGAGACTCGTAGGCGAGGTACTGAACGTGGAAATTGAGGCCAAGATGGTAGCAAGAATCTCAAAGGAAACAACGACAACAACGACTATCAAGGTATGAAGAGAGACAAACAAAAACGTGCTCAAGGTTGTTTTAACTGTGGAGACAAAAGGCATTTTAGAAAATACTGCCCTAAAAACACTCAGGCACGTGGATGAAAGTTCAACACCGGAGCTAGGGAGACACGCCAGGATCCAAACATGGTCATCGGTACGTCCCATATTAGTCCACGTTATGCATCTGCACTGCTTGATACTGTAGCCAATTTTAGTTTCGCATCTCTAGAGTTAAAGAGTGTACTTGGCTTAGTAGCAAGTAAGTTAGATATCCCATATTCGATAGAACTAGCTAATGGGGGAGCTAGTGGAGGTCAACGAAGTAATTAGAGGCCATGTGATAGAACTTAGAGAGCGTGAATTCTTGATAGATCTTCTGCCAAGTTGAGTTGGGAAGCTTCGATGTCCCGGTTGGGATGGATTGGTTGTCGAGTAATCGTGCGGAGATGGTTCGCCATGAGAAGATTATCCGCATCCCGATGGCGAGTGAAGAGACGATTGTGATTCATGGAGAGAAGCAGGATACGCCACTTCGGAAAGGATGCGTTGTTTCCTTGGCTCATGTCGTGGGCCAAGAAGCCGAAGCACCGAAGCTCGAAGATATCCCTGTGAAAAAAAAAAGAAGAACATCGTGAAGTCTTCCCCAAAGTTTTGCCAGGATTATTTCCTCAGCGATAAGTCGAATTCCACATTGACTTGGTTCCAGGCGCCACGCCTGTAGCTAAGACACCTTATCGACTTACACTTTCAGCGATGCAAGGATTGTCAGCGCAGCTTCAGGAGTTGCTAGAGAAGGAAGTTAACAGACCAAGCTTCTCGTCTTGGGAAGCTCCAGTCTTACTCGACAAGAAGAAGGACGACAACTTTCGTATGTGCATCAACTACCAGGAGCATAAGTCGAAATTTGTTAAAGGTTATTGCCTAGGAAA
Source organism: Helianthus tuberosus (assembly GCA_030545235.1). Lineage (NCBI taxonomy): Eukaryota > Viridiplantae > Streptophyta > Magnoliopsida > Asterales > Asteraceae > Helianthus > Helianthus tuberosus. The sequence continues at coordinate 6,195 of JARYGA010061074.1, forward strand.
CCGCGTCTATTAACTTGGGGAAAACACCATTAATTTGCCATATGTGTCATCTCAGTTAACCGAATAGATAGAGTACTCAAATTTCTTTCACCGAAATTTTTACTTTTGCTTCTAGCAAGTAGATTCTTGTGTCTCTACTCCTCTTAATGGTAGTTGCATCCCGACAATTTTCTTCATTATATCAAATACTCATTGTTTCATTTCTTGGAAACTCATATGCTACACATGCACCGTTTGTTATGCATGTGGTATCGTTTCGAATAAATGCTTCATTGAAGTTCAAATATTATTTTACTAAAGCTAATTATTGGATTATGATTCGAATAACCTACATTATTGTAATTGTTGGCTCCTTTGCTATCAAGTCAACACACTTTCTTGAAACTTCTTTTCTTTCAAGTTACATTCATGGGTTATCTTCGTAACCATGCTGAGATTCCCTTGTCGACACATACGTTTATTGTCAGGTTGCGCTGAAACCAGGTTCAATCGCTTGAACTTGTCCATTTCGCAAATTCAATTCAAGACGCCATATGATGTATTGAGAGCATCATATTCAAATTTATTTTTGCAAAAGTTTTTTTTGTTTCGAGTCGTAGTAGACTTGTTTGGTCTACGGCTCCATTAAATTGTTCATTAATTTCGACACCTCGTAGTGATGCGAAGCTTGCGCTAACCTCATTTACACATCTCATACACGGATTTAATTGTTTATCTATTGACTTTCTCTAAATCCGTTTTGTTTCAACATAATTAAAGCATTCCTAACACAATCGTGTGTTAAGACAATGGTACATAAATTCATTTTATATTCCAGTGTACCCCCTAACGATTCTTTCATTGTCAATCGAATGCCTTGCGGAATTTGTTACTTTTTCATCTGCAATCGAAAACAGTAGTTCTTTGATGTTCCGTATTCAATTGAAAATTCTATGACATTGTGTAAATCAAATCTTCAGATTGTTTCAGTACACTTTCCTTTGATTTCAAACACGGTGAACTTGTTCAATCGCCGCTATTATTGAATTATGTTATTACAACACCTTGTGGTGTCAATACAAACTTGTAGCTTGTGCTAATCATGGTCAACCGTTTCACACAAAACTACACCTACTTTTGTTTGACTTGTCATCTAAACATTCTTAATGCAACTACGAATTAAGACAATGATACACCAGATATGATTGTATTTCATTTCGGTGTATTTTCGCAATTCGAGGATGTCAACACACTAATATTAACCATTTATTTATTCGAAGGTTGACAAGATCACTTTCATGTTACTATTATATTTGAGCTAGTTGATTTTAAATCCATCTAGCGGATGCTATTGTTTCTGAAAACTCATTTGCATGTTGTAAACGATCGTTTGGAATTCTATTGATCGAAACTCCCTTGTTACACCCCTGTCAACTAAGTTACACTAGATTACACATCTATACATCTCGTGTCCTTTGACATCAAATGCTAGAACACATACCTTTTAACCATTGGGTTCTTGTTGTTGTAATATATTCTTGGATTCACCTGATGTGAATAAGATTTGATTCGGTTTTGTGGTTATCTACCTCAGTATTATTCATATACATACACGCATAATGTAACCCTAAGGAGTTAAGGTAGCATAGATTTCGAGGACGAAATTTTCTTAACAGGGGGAGAATGTGACAACTGCCAGATTTGCATGCACCCGTACAATTAATTAGACAATAATTAATGATTAATGAATGTGCTGATTTACAATTTATGACTTGAATTGCTTTCTGATTACTACCATATACATACATGTGCATCACATATTGCTTAATGTTATATCATTACTGCATAAGGACTTTATTGACTTAGACGATGCATGAAACACAGTTAGCACAGTTATCAGACAAATCAGAAAAATCCTTACAGAGTTCAGCAGATAGACAGACTTTGTATTGAAACACATAATGAGCCAGAAACCAAGTCTTACACTAGTATAGTGTGTAGGAAAGTAAGGATCATAAAACTGTCTTTCTAGATATAGTTTAAGTGCCGGAAAGTGCCTAAAACTCACATAAACTGCAGAATTCTACAGAATTCAGCATTTAAACAATCTAATATCGTGCAGAAATATGCTTAAATGATCCTGAATACTTTCCTAAGTGTCGGGAATCGAAACTGTCACAAAAGGTGACATAAAGCACACTAAACTGCATAGTTTAGCACCTTAACGAACCGGTAACCAACTGAACAACCGGACATTACCCGAAACACCAAATTTACACTAGAAGCATTGTTTTAACATTACCAAGCTAGTTATGGTCCCCGAACATCATAACACATCATGTAAATATCTAATAACTAATCACCTAACTAGATACTTGGATTTCAACTACAAACTAACAATATGGTTAGAACCTAGTCTACACCCCCCCCCCCACATACCTACGGCCATAGTGTGGCCCCCACTTGTGATTTGTTTAGTTATTATATTAGATCTTGCTATGGCTTTCCTAAACACATTAACCAAAGGAAAATGAGAATTTTGTGTTATAAGAAGGTCCATAAGAAACTAACATCTCATAACTTTCATCATACACCCAACACCACACTTCTTTCTCTCCCTCTTCTCTTGAGTTCGGCCGAAACCACAACCATACACACACACCATTTTCAATCAAGTCTCATCCGTTTTAAGCATATACAAGAGTGCTAGAGGTTGCATAAGGAAGCTTGGAGCTTTCGGAAGTCGAAGGAGCTTTCGGAAGTCGAAGGACCTTCACCATTTGCTTTTATCCACTTGATTTCTTCACTTGATCATCCCTAGCCTTGAGCTAGTGGTAAGAACACAAATCCTTCCATTTTACATCTATCTTAAATGGTTAAAAGATGTTACAAGTTGATTGTTATGAAGAACACTAAGAATCATGAGAAGTAAAGTAGAACATAAGCTTAAAATAAGAAGAAATCTTGATGAATATGAGTTGTTATGCTTGATGATTGTTGATTATTTGTGAAAATGATGTTGATCATCATATGATCTTGCTAGATCATGATTAAAAACATAATCTAGCAAGATGAGAGGATGAACTTGATGAAAGTTAGTGGATCATCCTTATGAGAAGCATGAACTTGAAAGAGTATATTAATTTCTTGAAAAATAATGATCAAGTAAGTTGTGATACTTGTAGATCTAGAAATTTTATGGATTATTCTAAAAGAAACCAAGTTAAAATATAAGTTTTGTTAAAACTTGGTTCTTATATAAACAAACACTATTTTTGATGATTAAACAAGTGTAGAAACACTTGTGTAACAAGAAAATTTCATAAAGAAACATTTTTATAAAACATGATTACAAGTTATAAACATCTAAATCATTCAAGAATGATGCTTTTATATAAACAACCACACTTTAAAGGGTAACTAAACTTACTAAACACCCTACCAAGTTACTACAAATTTTCATAAACTTTCAAGTTCATGAAGTGGTAGATTAAGCATGGTTTTGGAAAAATTGGTAAGTGTAAGTTGTTTAGAGTTGATTGTAAATTGATTGTGATAATTTTACAAAAGAAAATGATATGCTTGAAAGCATGGAAACCTCCATTTTTAGGAGAAACTATGGCAAAATTTTCTAAAAAAATATTAACACTTAGAAAAATATTTTAAACAAATATTTACAAGTGTGTTTTAACCATGAGTTTTCCATATAAACTTTGCCATAGTTTTTGTTACAAAAATATAAATGTTGGAGGTTGGTTTTTATAAATAAAAGTGGCTAAATATATATTTAGAATATATATACATTGAAGACACACGTGTGTGATTATTTGTATACTTTGTGTAATAGTTATATTATTTTAGGACTTGAAATAATATAACTCACAAAAACACCAAAAATTACAATCCAAAATATTACCAAAAATTCCAAGGAATAAATATACAAAGAATACCCAAAATACCAGTAAAACCGAACAAAGGAATATAACTCACAAAATATTCCGGAAATATTATTCATGTGTATATTTTGGTAAAGAATATTTTGGACACCAAAGAAATGAAAATATGATTTTTACAATCACTACAAGAATATATCATATTTTGACAAGAGAAAAATATATTATTTTGGCAAGTATAAATATATATTCTTCTTGGAAATTTTAGAAGGGGTATTATTTTTAAGAAATATGTATTTTCTTACACCAACATGAATTGCAATATTTTGAGGTGAAAGATATATTTTCTCAAATAAATATGAAGTATATCATTTTTGGAGAAAACGAGTTTATATATTTTCTAAGATAAGCATGAAAATATATCAATTTTTGAAACTTATGAGAAAATACAAATGTTTTTGCCAAAAGAAAAATTATAAATAATTTTTCTAAATAATATTTATTACAATATATATTTTGGAAATATATATTGGTGGACTTTTATTAAAGATAATATTCCGGAATAATTAATATGAAGTTAAGTATAAAGAATACTTAATGAATACAATAAAAATACGTATCCTCGTACGTATAAACACACACCGAAATACGACCCTAATACATGGCAAGACTATACAAGTGAAAGATACCCCCATCCTTGGGAAGATTATACAATTATAAATACTTGGGAAGTATTAAGTTGATATATATTGTTTTAACAATTATTCCAAAATTTAATAAATATAATTTAAGTTAAAATATTTATTATTTTAACAAATAATTATATAACTTGGAATAATGATGAAGACACTTGGAAACGTAACTCAAAGGCACTAATCAATACTAAGTCTAGGCACGACCCGCTCGTCTAATAAGACCATAGTACATTGTAGGTAGTCGTGTACACCAGAGGAAACCTTGAGTTACAGGCGGATTCGAAGAACGCAAAACAGTGAGTTTATGTTCCCTATTTTCTTTTAACTGTTTTCAGTTTTATAACTTCGAGGGTGAAGTACATGTTACAACTGTTTACAAACTTTTTCTACATGGTATGGTTAACTAAGGAAGGGTACTGCTTGATCATGTGAGTGGTGGGTACAACACTTAAGGCCATTAATCCTCGTTGTAGGACCGAGGGACATGAGTGATAGATCTATACGGGTGTAGCGAGCCCCACCCATGCGCCCGCCGAATGAGCCATGTGGTGACTATGTCTTATTGACAAAGTTTGCTAGGTTTGAGTTTCCTGCATCACGTCACAAATATTAATGTATTAGCTACACATTAATTGATCTGTTTTCGTGTTGCTTTCATAGCGGGGTTTTCAAGTACATACAATCATACTTACAAATGTTTCAAAGGTTTATTCACAAACACACACATGAACTCGCTCAACTTTTGTTGATGTTTTCAAACTACATGTATTTCAGGAAATTAAGTATGGATCTGGCGGGCGTTGGAGTTTACAAGTCATGTCTCTAATAAAAGGTGTCATCCGAAGTCGAAGGGTTTGGGATATGTGTTTTATCTTGGATAAGATACATGGCTCGAAACCTCTTTTGTTTGTGTCTTTTGAGAAGTTCAGTATGGAACTTTAAGCTTTGGTTGTCATGTGATCTAAATTTGAAGTCTTGGTTTGATGTTAAACAATGACGGTTGTATTATTTTGAAAGTTATCAATGGATGAACATCTTGATTTATCATATAGTTGTTTGTTATGGTTGAATGCAATGATATTAAGCAAGTCACCCCAAATCACGCTTCCGCAAAAGTCAGGGTGTGGCAGTATTTTATGCACATCATGTACTATGCTATGTTGTAATTTGTTGTGTTTCATTTGAAACATATTGTATTTGAATATCCCATGTATTGTAACTTGACAATTGTTTGAAATGAAATGAAATCGGTTTACTTAAATTCTATTGTCACTTTTAGCGTTATGTGTAATGAGCAATCTATTTCGTCTCACTCCGATGTTTTCGCCATTGGTTGGGGTGTGGCAGATTGGTATCAGAGCCATAACTATAGGGAATTAGGAAAATTACCATGCTTTTGACCTAGTCTATAATTAAGCACCATACTTGATTTATGTGTTAATTCTTGAAATGCCCTTATGTGCTTATATTAATTTGTTTTACTATTTCAAAACATACGGCTTTCCTAAGGCTGTTTTACTCGATTATGTTAAATTCGAAAACACTCGTATTATACAAACGAGTCAAATTCACCAAAATAGATGTGAAACCCACAATTTGGTGAACGGCTCTCAATCTACTTATTCTTTCTTTTTGCACAAAATTCGCCATCAATTGAGGAGTGAAATCCTCACCTTGATGGAGAATTTCCATTTCAAATCTATGGACCTTCGTCAACGTGTCAGAATTAACTTTCTGGACCCGACGAGTACTAACCACACTTAGGGTACGACATTGTCAAGTTAGGGGTGAACCCGCATCTTGTCAACTAGTCTTTGGAACGCATAATGCCAGTTTATGTATTTTGCATTTATTCGCCACTAGGCATCTTTAATCTTCATCAAAAACAACACAACTAAACATAAAATCTTGTATGTGTATGATAAAGTCTTGAAGACAAACAAAAAAAGTAAAATCTATGAATAATGAATAAGTGTATATACTAAAATTTATATAAATGTAAAATTAAATTAAAATTAATATACCTTTCGGGTATAATTCGGGTAAACGGGCCGAGTATCGGGCGGGTATCACTAAATCCCATACCCATACCCGATTTTTTTTATATTTTTAATCGCATACCCGTTGGGCTTCGGGTATACCCGGCCCATATGTTTCGGGTATACCCATTGGGCTCGGGCTCTTTTGCCATCCCTATTCACCCAAAAAACTTTTAAGTTGTAAAAAGAGGAATTAGGGAAGATCTACTCATGGGTTGCGTATTTTGATTCCTTGAAATAGTGTATGATGAATGAGAAAATTCCAAATGATGGAACTACCCTAAAAAATAAAACACAAAATACTAAACTGCAAATAACACGTAACAAAACTACAACCTACAATTTGGGGATTTTTGGAAAACTAAAACTATATTTATCAATTTTTGACACCCAAAATAAATTAATTAATTTTATTATTCGCAAGAGATCGTCATCTCTTGGAAGGCTAGGAGCTTTCCTGACATAATACCTTTGCAAATTTTGTATAAAAATAAATAATGTGAGGATTATAAAGGATAATTACTAGTCCATAAATTAATTAAATAAATCAAGAAATGAAATTTAAATCGAGAATTCTATAAATTATATGTTTTCTGCAAAATTATCCTATATATTAAAAAACAAAGCTTATGAATGGTAATGAATAGTAAATATACATAACGTCAAGCCATCTTTTGTTGACTTTTTTTCCCCTATACCCTTTTTAAGTGTGTATATATATATCCATTTTCTTCAAAGTTAGATAAATTATTCATCATGGTGGAGTGGTTTTGTGGTTATATGTGTTTTAAAGAGACTCAAGTTCAGTTTAATATTTATAAACTTTCTTTTTAATAATTATCATATTTTTATGTGATTATATATGATTAAATTATAAAATAAATCCATATCATGACCAAAAATTATCAAAATTTAAACCAACTATGCTAACATGATTCTAATCAGTATTTTGTATTCAATTTCATCAAAACATAATTTATAATAAAAAAATCCCAAATCTATGTTAAACTAAGAACACCAAAGCTAAAATCAGATATCGGATGCCCTTTGTCATAGAAATTGAGAGAAGGGTTTTGTAGATCTCGAAAAGTTATACGAAATAGGCCCGCATTATCTCGATTGACTGAGAATTGAATGAGATATGAGAAGGATCAGTTCCAAGCCCTAGAATGAGTTCTTACTTGAATCCATAACTTGGAGAGAGGTTTGCACAAATTGGAGGCTAGGGTTTGAGTTTTAGAGGTGGAGAAATCGTTTGATGCAGGTCAGGGTTGTTATAACGGACGCATTTGATGATTTGATTTTATAAAATTTACCCTCTTTAATGGAGATTCGATTTTAAATGAAATTTGGTAACTATATAATGTAATTGGACGTTTTGATGATGGGTATTCATGTTAAACTTATTTTAGGGTGATTTGGTATAATATTTGTTGCTAAAAACAACTAATTTTGGCTTAAGAGACAAGGAAATAGCGGTTGCAAGCTGCCTTTTTGCGAAAGAGATGAACCAGCGGGTTTCAAGTGAATATAAATACAAAGCGAATCCCAGTTCTATCACAACAAATGTAGTGATGCAATTGTTAATGGGAGGTGCACCGAGTATCGGGCCGGGTGGGAGACCCGGGTTCGAGTCTGGCCTCCGCCCCTTTCTTTTTCCCTTGTATATTTAATGGAAATTAATGGAACTAGCTTATATTGTTTATAAATTAACATCTTTAAATTACGAAATTAATAAAAGAAAGGTAAAGATAATGGAATTTAGCATTTTTATTATAAACACTTCGGATTCAGTTTACAAACGTGTCGGGTTTTTCTATGATCCATTTTTTCGCGGATGTTACATGTGCAAAAACTGATTCTGATTTAGTGTTTGATTTTATGATCTGTTGATGGAGTGAAACTGAAGCATTGAAGCAACAACAATAATATCTTTAACCCCTTCAATTTTTAAACGTAGAGCATTGAAAATGTTCTTACTCTCTGCACCAGCAACATAGTCCCTGAATCCGCTGACCTTATTCTTTTTATGGGTATCGAACAAAGAACCGAAGAACACAATTTTAAATGAAAATCAAGAAGTTAAAAGATAAAGATGACGTAATAGAAGAAGACGGTTGGTAGGTTTAGTTTGGCAATGGTGATATTGAAGACTCAATTCATGGGTGTATTTGAATTTGATTGATAAAGTATTGATCGAAGAAGATGGTTGGTAGGCGTAATTTGGGAGGGGCAATAAATACTGTGAAATTTCAAAAAAAAAAAAAAAAAAAAAAAAAACCTCTCAGCTAATGGATGTTTCTAACCTAGTTAGACATTTGGATGAAAGTGGTAAAATGTTGCAAAAGTGAAAGATAATATGGTAAAAAAAGTCATTTTAGACGAAAATGACAAACAAATTCAAACCTGAATGATGATTTTTACAATTTACTCAAAGAAAAAAGAAAGAAAAGAAAATGCAAACAAGCAAAATCTGTGGGAGGCGGCCGTTAGTATTCTTCTGTGGGCTGATCACTTGATTTTAGTTCATGCCCATCAATTGTAAAATGATAAATATCTAGTATATCTCGGTAGTTTTCTTTCCCAACTAGAAACCAATTAAATTGAGTGACATATTTATTTAATTCACATATTCCTCAAACAAGTTAATTTACCCAAGTTACATATTTATAGTGGCCAATTGCTAATGTTACTTGATTATATGGACAATTTACACAAAAGATTAATCATTCCAATTGTTTTATATTTTATTTTATTAGTATTGTATTTTAGTTTAAGAAATAGTGAGTGATATAAGAGAAACGAGAAAAAAAAAATCATGAACTCATAGAATTATGATACGTGACATAACCAGTTACCTATTTATTAAGTATAGATATATAAATGTCTGAATGACTAACTATTTGGATGATTAACACGTCTTTCTTTTACCTTGAATTGAATTGATCTATATCCTATGCATCTAAATCTGTCATACTCATACAACCACACTAAAATATTAAATTTAGTGATAAAATTATTGGGATCAAAGACCATTAAGAGTAAAGTAGGGCTCATGCAACACATGGATCATATACCTTCTAAGAAACATGTAAGGTTACTTTACAACGAACATTTTATTTATAAGAAACTAAGAGTCTGTTTGTTTACCTCTTAATGAGGCTTTTAATTGTTCAGACCTCTTAATTGTTTAGCATTTAATGATTCAGACTGTTTGTTTCACGAGCAGATGTCTGAATGGTTCAGACATTTGCCTCTGAATGATTAAGATTTATATAGAGTCTGAATGGTTAAGACCTCTAATCTGAATTGGTCAGACATTTGCGTCTAAATGGTTAAGCATTATACAGGCTCTTAATGGTTCAGACCTCTTACTGGTTCAGCACTTAATGGTTCAGAAATTTTACTGATTCAGCACTTAACCATTAAGACGTTGCCAAACCGGCCCTTCTACCATAAGGAAATCCCAAACACCCTCTAGTAATTATTATCATCCATATTTATGTCGTAAATAAATAAATTTTATGATCCGAAAAAGGAAAAGGAAAACAGGCAAAGCCAAAATATCTGTGGGTACGGTACGGACTACGGAAAAGGCCTCGTTTTAAGGCGCAACATGACGGTTATTTCTCAAAACAATAACATCCACCGTCATGTCTTCTCTCCGGCGATCTACTCCCTCCATCCACCGCCACATCCGATCACTCTCCTCCGCATCCTCTTCGTTTATCGCCGCACCAATCACCACCACCACCACCGGTTCCAATTCCTACAACCAAAACCCTAACTTATTACGGTGGATTTCCGCCGCCGTCGCCGGCACCGGAATCGGCGTCGGAGTATCTCTTTACTGGTGTTATCCTTCGGTATCTTCTACGCATGCGGTTAAATCGGTTATGAGCTTTGCTGATTGGTTGACCGCAACCGTTGACGATGTGAAGAAGTCGTACGAAGGTCAAAGTTTGTCAAGTTCTAACTTCTTCATTAGAGGTGAATGTTTTATGGAATTGAATTATTGAATTAGCGTTATATTGATTGCTTTCTTATGTAGACGTGTATTTTTTTATGAATTAGGGCTTCTTGTAAAGTTTTTGCGTTGATCATTGATTTCTTTTGATGCGAAAACAGATGCGTTGAGGAGAAGGATCTTCTTCAACTATGAGAAAAGATTGAGGTCGTTAAGTCCGCCTGAAAAGGTAATGAAAATGTTTTGGTTGCTGTTGAAATTGTTATTGCTTTCTACATGTGATGTAATTACCATCTGAATTTGATGAAGAAATGCACGCAGATGCATAGAATTCTTAAAAGATTATAAGATTTGAAGAAATATGAGCTAGTGTGTGAAACTGTGTGTAAATGAGGGAGGATGAGATGGAAGCCATTTATTCTTTTGAAACTATGGCCAATGTACGACTGTGTGAGCTTTGATAAGAAAGGAATTGTATCACTTGGGGTGTTTGGAATTTGGATGTGTGTTCACCAAATAATTATTTAAATGTAAAGAATCAGATGAGGAGTTGGTTAACTTGTTTTTTTCTGCAGCTCTTTAATGATTATTTTGATCATGAATAATCTATAAATCAGGATCAAGATAATTTTTTTTTTACCAAAAAATCAAGAATGATTGCTGCCAGTTCACTTTAGATGATGCACATTGTAATGCTCTATATTGTACATGGCTTTTGTCATAGCTGCTGTAATGTAACAGGAATATGACAAAATTGGGTTTAGCAAGGTTTGAGTTATTCTGATAGCATCATATACTTGTAACTTCTTAGTTTTTGACTATAATACTCTTAGGTGTTCCTTGCATCACAATGCATGAGTGCAGTTGACAAGGGATATTTATTATTAGTTATTTTTCTCTTTTATTTTCTACTTAGTATCTGGTAGGAAAAATGCAAATTGCATCAATGTAAGATTCATCTTTTTTATATCGTTCCAAGTCTTCCATTTTCCAAACCTTTTGCGTGTTTCGCTGCAGGCACACGCCCAACTGGTCTTGGTTCTAGCATAATTGTGGTGGACATGGTTCCAAAGGTCTTACATTTTAATGATTTTGGATTTTATTATATGTTATGAATTTGTGTAGTGCACGAAAGCGTCATTGAGCAATTGAATCTCAGGTCTTAAAGTTCCAAACTTGTGAGATAAGAGCTTAAAGTAGTATGATTATCATTAGATGAGTTTTTCATCTGTGAACTGTACCAAGTGATTGAATTTTATTATATGTTATTATGATGTCTCTCTTTATTGTATCTAAGATGAACCAATGTAAAACATATATCAACACCTAATGATTTTTGTAGACTTTAGTTGTGACTTTTGTGGTGAAACACTGAAACCTTGTTTTGTTTGAAGGTCTTTGAGTATTTTGCATCAGTCCAGAATAGTGAAGGGGAAACTCTTATGACACCTGGAGATTTGATGCGTGCTATTGTTCCTGTTTTCCCTCCGTCTGAGTCGAACCTTGTAAGAGAAGGATATCTTAGAGGAGAAAGGCTGCCAGGGGAGTTGCATTGTGCACCTTCACAATTTTTCATGCTTTTTGATGTAAACAACGATGGCCGCATATCCTTTAAAGAGTGAGTTATATTGCATCTCATGAAATATATCTATGCTCTTTTCATTTTTTATACTATTAGTTCATCTTGTTCTTCTTTGGTGACATACTGACATCCTTTTTTTTGTTCACAGGTATATATTTTTTGTTACAGTACTTGCCATACCTGAGTCCAGCTTTTCAGTGGCTTTCAAAATGTTTGACATTGACAATGATGGGTAGGTTTCTATTGCAACTTTAATCTTTTTAAGTATGCTACTATAAAAACACGTTGACTGGTTTTATAAATTGTTGTCTTGAACCTTTTTTTTCTAAATTGGGAGCTATATTTTCTTTTCAGAGAGATAGATAGAGAAGAATTTAAAAAAGTAATGGCGTTGATGCGAAGTCATAATAGACAAGGGGCTTTTAATAAGAGGGGACATCGCACTGGACTTAGGATTGGAGGTCGTGTAGAAAATGGAGGACTGGTGCACTACTTCTTTGGTGAAGATGGCAACCAGCGACTGCAACATGATAAATTTGTTCAGTTTTTAAGGGATCTCCATGATGAGGTATGCACTTGTATTACAAGCTACATCTGACGTATCATGTGGCTTGTTATCTTTGAAAATGGTTCTCATTTACAGTTGTTTTTATATAGTTGTTACGGTCATCTTTTCACTGTTCAATTTCATTATTTGCGAGAAAAATCAGAAAATAGATCATTGGATACGTTAACTTTTAAATTACAGTTCAATGTTTAAAAGAGGTTTGAGTCAAGATGGTTCGGGGTTTTCTAATATGGGTCTAGGTTGGGTTGACCTGAAAAACTTTTTTATGTTCATTTGTGTTACTTTTTAATGAAGTAAAATGACCTTCAACCCAGTTAAACCTTCCTTTCTAGTTTAGAAAACCTTATTGGACCTATTTGACCTGTTTTAGGCAAAATGTAATCTGAAACGATCCATTTGTGAATAAATAAGGTGCAATGTAAGCATGTTAAATTAGAATTTCTCTATTTTTACGGTTTTATTTTTATTGAATTGATTATAATGCTGTGTTTCTTTCGCATTGTGTAGATGATCGGGTTGGAGTTCTCGCATTATGATTTCAATTCGAGTGGTACAATACCAGCCAAAGATTTTATGTTGTCAATGGTTGCATCTGGTGATATACGTCATATGAACAAATTGCTTGACCGTGTTGATGAATTAGATAAGGAGCCTCATCTTAAAGATATACGCGTTACGTTTGAGGAATTCAAAAACTTTGCAGAATTACGTAAAAAATTGCAGCCGTTTTCTCTAGCCCTTTTCAGCTATGGGCAAGTCAATGGGTTCTTGACAAGAAATGATTTTCAACGAGCAGCTTCCCATGTAAGGCAGCCCTTTAATTATTTCACTTATTCAATAATTACTGTTATCTAGTGTGAGGGCTTTTGCATAAAATAATAAGATACTGCACTAATTTCTAATTCTAGGAAGTAGCAAGCGACTAAGAAAATTATCTAAAATAGCAATAAGTTTTCTGGTTCTTGCAATAATAGGCATTTTACCTGACAGTTTAGCAAGTCAGTTTGTATTTTGTTGTATTTTTTTTCTTTGTTTTTTAGTTATTTATAACTTTTATTTGGATAACTGATACTTATTAGCTATTAATATTACTAGAAAGTTTATATCAAAGAAAAAGAAAAAGAAAGTGCAGACATGCAAAAATTACCTGATTAACTGTAATCCGGTCCTGTTGACCTGTTCCTACTTTGGTCAAACTTTTTCTATTCGACCTGTTTTAGATTAAAAAAAAAAACTTACATGTTGAATAAAGTTATGAGTTGGTTGTTTGCAGGTATGTGGCGTATCACTGAGTGACAATGTAATAGAGCTGATATTTCACCTATTTGATGCAAATCAAGATGGTCATTTATGTTCAGATGAGTTTTTACGCGTTATGCATAGACGAGAAAAAGAAACGTCTCAACTCACTAACTCAGGAATCATGAAGGCGTACTAAGCAAACACTCCATTTTGAAGATATACACAGCACAAGCCATATGTAGTTAATTTCTACTGGTTTTAAAACCCGAGAATTTGGCAGGCATTTGTGTAGTTCATCGTTTGGTATTGTATCTTCTATTCTTCTATTATGTCACTCAAAACTCCAACTAGAAATGTATAGTCGGATAAGTTGTTACTTGCTATAATATGTCGCCTGTGTGATATTTAGACTTGCTAGTGGCGGACTTGAGAATCTTTTTTCCATGGGTGCGAAGTGCGAATAACTTTTAAGGATTGTATGCCCTAGCTATATGATATATTTTATCGGTTTGTAACGGGTCGATCAGGTCCGGTCATGTTAAAAAACGGATGATCAAACTAAACTTCATATAATCAACAAAACTTGTCAAACGTCATTACAAACATATTTAAAGTTGTTCTCTATGGGTTTTAAATTTTTTAAATAAATATTCATAACATGTGAGATTTTTCTATGCAAGTCTTTTTCAATATAATATATACGACTATTGCTTAATTGTCGTTGCCAATCCGATTACGCAAGCTGGACTCCACGTGCTTTATTGCCGAAAAAGATCTTTCAATGATTGCGGCTGCGACGGGTAATACAAGAACAAACTTCAATAAGTGATGCACCAATGTAAATGATTGGTGTTTCTTTGTTGAAACCATTAATTTTACAAGATTTGATAAAACATCCAAATTGACAAATTGTGTATTCGCTTTCACATGATTAATGTAAGCCGCAAGTTGAACTGGAAGTTATTTTTATTGGTTTCATCGAAATCATGTGGATACATCTCGGCTAGTCTTAGTAATTTTAGATTGTCAAACCTACCAAAACTATCACATGGACTCAAGCTGCTCATAGAAACAAGTAAGTCCGATGCTACCTCGTTAAAACGCTTACAAAACTCTTGTATTTGCATATCTAGAACCACATTGGAGCAATCATATTCATAATAGTGTCAATATGTGGTGTTTGTTTTTCTTCTTGGCCACTTTGGGTTAGTATATTCATCATCCGTATTTTTCATTTTAAGTTCATACTTGTCACAAAAAGAGTTAACCTTCTCAAACAACTCATTAAACCTTCCAATTTAAACTTTTCAAGTTGGCCTTTGGTGGAAGAAACCAATGAAGCCGCATTCAACACATCTTACTCCTTTCTTTGAAGACACTGGGACAATGTGTGTGTGATGTCTAGAATATGAAACATCAAGTGTATGTGTATTTTTTTTTCATATCCTCTTGAAGTCTATTTGATTGTTTGGCACAAGGAAGGTTCAAACTCGTTTCTTCAACCCACTGAAGAACTTCCCTATTGTTCAGATATAAAGTAAGCAAACGAGAAAGCGATTTGTAATGGGAATTCCAACGTGTATCTCTGGGCTTTGAAAGAGACATTTCTTGATTCAACCTACTTCCGATACAAAGGGTATCTTCCAAGTAACTTATTTGACTTTCACGAAGCTTATCTTCCCGTCTAGAAGATGCACAAACGACATTTGCTAAACTTGCTACCGTTTCAAAAGTCTCCAAATAGGTGTTTGTTTGTGAATAATTGCCACAGCAACAAGTAGAAGTTGGTGAGCAAAACAATAAATATAGAAAGCCGAAACATTATCCTTTAAAATTAGAGCACTGAATCTGTTAAACTCACCCAACATACTTGCACCGTCATAACCTTGGCCTCTAATCCTAGCCAAACTCAACCCATGTCGTGCAAATAAATCTTCAATAGCTGATTTGAGCGTTAATGTGTTCGTCTCCTTGACATAAACAAGCCCAATAAACCGCTCCTTAACAAACCCATATTTGTCCACAAATCGAATAACGACCATTTGTTCTTTTTTGGATACGTCACATTATTCATTAGCAAATAAAGAAAAAACATTACCATCATGATCTTCAAAAATTTGTTGAAGTACCTCTTGAGCATAACAATGTTTAATGTCTAGTTGAATTTTAGGACTTGTCATTTGGTTATTCCTAGGTGCATTTCCTAAGATTGTCACACCCCAACCGATGACGGAAATGTCAGAGCGAAACGAAACGAGGTTGTTCGAGACTTCATAACATACTATTTGTGACAATAATCAAAACACCAATATTTCATTTCATACTAAACGGAAGTACATTGTCTTGAAATGGAAATACAACATTTTGTCTTGAAAATAAACAAACAAAAAGAAATACAAAACATAGAAATTAAGTGCGTTTCTAATCCACCCTAAGTAGATTTCTTCAAGCATCATCATACATCTCCTGCAACATGTATTAAAGTATATGTCAACACAAAAGGTTGGCAATCATACAAGTTTGGTTTTACATAGCATATAATAAAAAGGTTCTCGAATCCAACATCGCAATTCGTATACTAAGTTAAATTACATGCTAGCATGCACAACCTAAGTGTCAAACCAAAGATTCCACGAGCGTAATCTTGTCAACAAGTGAACAAGACCGTTTATGATTGAATACTTAACTGTCACACCCCCAAATTCCACAAGCGGAGTATCACCGCAGGAGGCGTGACATGACCAGGATCAAGCCACCAATCATATTGAACAATGTATTAAAGTAAATATAAACCAACCACAATATAATTGGTGTCCCAAAAGAAATTAACCAAGTTTAAGTCATCAGCGGAAGCATAAAGTGTAAAACCAATAAGTTTAAAAGTTCAAATGTTTAACATGGAAACTCAACAGTCCATGTCCCACAACGACCTCTCCTTCTCGTGCAAGCTCCATCTAAGCACCTAACGACCTGCAAGGCATGTAGCAACGAATCAACAACAAAGTTGAGCGAGTTAACAGTTGGAGTTCATTTTAAAGTTGTTCCAAAAACCATAAGTTCATTCGAAAACCATGTGTTAACCAATTCCTTGTTTCCCAAACCATAACCAGTGGGGGCTACCCCATGTTAACCACTAGACCCGTTACCATATCGACCACTGACTGAAGACATGTTTATGTGCCATGCGACAATGTCTATCATCATTGACTAAGTACCCATATCCATTAGTCCACTCCTGTCCTCTGCGGCACGGTGTGAGGCTTGTCAAACCTAATAGCGCTATTTAACTAACGACCCGCTCGCCATTGGCCCGGCGATTAAGTCGATATAAAAATGAGGGACTTCATGATAGAGTTTTGTCTAGTAAGTTATATGTTGTCATCCTTCCTACGGAGGATGGAGGTACGTAATCTACCCAAGGAGAATACGCAGGTTTAAATGTTGTCATCCTTCCCAAGGAGGATGGAGGTACATATTCTACCCAAGGAGAATATGCAGGTTCCGTTTTAGTTTCTTAACCCATTCCCAAACCACAGGGAATCCCATGCCTTGTAGAAAGTGTGAACTCACCTTAGGTTAGCTCGGCAGATACACGAAAAGGTCACTTGAGCTATATGTGGTCAACCACGTCCTAACATGGTTACCATACAAGTCAGGTCTAGGTTCAAGTAGTGCACGTAGGTTTACACATAAGCTAACAGGATACGAACACGTAATGATCATGGCAAACACATTCAACACGTTAACAGTCAAGTATACATCATATCCAAACTTGTGCGACTCAGATGATTGGGCTCGCACAAGTTCAACGGTGTTAGTACAGTATGTGTCAATCGCCTCCGTCAATCAAGTTCATAGCAGAAATAACGAGAAACTGAAGAAATCTAGTGTTATATTGTTATATCTAGTTAAAAGGGCAAGGTGGCATTATTGTAAATAAGGAGAACCTCCTTATAATCTTGTGCCTAATAAATAGAGCCTTAGACTTAAGAATTAGAACTTTTGCCATTTTAGAGAGTTTGGAGCTTGGTGCTTAGAGAGAGAAAGTAGAGAGAGAAAGTGTTCTAGGTGATTCACGGTTCTTGTACGATTTCAGATTTATCAAAGAATCACGTTTATATTACGTCGTGTGTATTAGGTCACGTTCGTGTACGGTTTCCGCACGTTTCACGTTCGTTTCGCAATCGTTTCGGAGTCAAAACCGGTCCTAACAAGTGGTATCAGAGCAGGAGCTCGATTGCACTGATCTATCACACGATTTCGCACAGGATTACATCGATTTCAGATCTGAATATCATCGATTTCTTCATATTCTACTTATTTTCACGTTTTCTACGGTTTTTCGACAAATTGAACGGGATTTTACGGACCGAATCGGCTGTTTTTTTAGTATATTGTGCGAAAACAGTTGATCTACAATCCTACCAAGTTTCAGATTCAAACTCCTAGTCGTTTAGGAGAATTTCAATTTTTTGTGTTCGATTTCGTTGGGAACAGCAAGATTTCGCTTGAACCAGTTGAATTTCGCTTGAAAAATTCAAGCGAAATCCTTATAAGTGAGATTTCGCTTGAAATATCTGTTTAGTTTCGCTTGAAAAAGGCACATATAATCAGTTTCCGCTTGAAATTCACTTGGAACTCAGAGATTTCGCTTGAAACTCATCATTGATTTCGCTTGAAAGATAACAGTCGTGATTTCTTTTTGGGTAAAGGGTTACCCCGGTAAATTTTATAAATCACCAAACAATAAAACAGGGTGTGCCAAGACACTGACACACACTACTAGTCAAGACAAACCAAGACTAGAACATCCAAGAAAAACAACCCACGACCAAACATACAACCAGAAAAAACAAATACAATCAGAACCCCTATCACACTAGACCACGAACAACGAACTAACACAAACTCTAGCCCGGGTCACACTCCAAGTTCTTTATCGAAATCTGCCAGTTATCCAATAAGTTTCGGTGCTTCCGGTCCCTACCAAGCTTAAAACCCATAATCTTCAATCGAACCGTACTGATGATAAGATGGGAAATCATATCAGGAGTTCGTTTTATACTAGAGAATAACCGGTTATTCCTCTCTTGCCATACATAGTACGTAGCTGCCGCAATAAGAATTTTACCAACAATCCTATCAAGCTGGCGAGAAGTTGCATTTTGAACCATCCACTGCATAACCGAGGACCAAGTGTTGTTGACACTCTCTAAGTTACCCATTTTCCGCACAGAGTCCCAAACTTTCGAAGCAAAGGAGCATTCAAAGAACAGGTGGTCTCTAGAGTCTCGATCATAGCAACAAAGAGGACAACACATAAGTATCAGATTTGTAGCACTGCCCGCTTCCCATGTAGCCATCCTATCTTGCGTCTTTAACTTGTTATTAATCACTAACCACATATGGAAGGAATGCCGAGGAATGCATTGACTGAACCAAATGGAATCAACCCAAGCGACCCTATCACCCCTTTGACGCAAAGAATTCCAAACTTCCCAAGACCCAAAATGATAAAGGTTCCCCTCCATATCTTTCCAACGACATCGATCAGCCATATCAACTAAAGGATGAGGGGAAGGAATATTTATAAGAACCGGATAAAGATCCAACCAAGCTTGAGGCCATTTCCATTGCCCGACATCATTAATAAGATCCGCAACGGTAGATCGAAGGTTAAACCCCGCATTGGCTATAGCCCGAGGAGTAATAAAGGATCTGAGCGGACTACAAAAACACCAGTTATCACTCCACGCATTCGTTTGCCGACCACTTAGGATAGACATCCAAATATAGGGCCTTATGTGATTACGAATTGCAAGAATATTTCTCCAGCCCCAGCTTGCACTACCCCGTTTCGTGACCTCCCAGAAGTTTGTACCTTTCAACTTGTAGGAATGAATCCATTGGACCCAAAGAGAAGGACGATTATTGATAATACTCCATACATGGCCAGAAAGTAATGCCATGTTCACATCCTTAACACTACGGATGCCCAAACCCCCTTCTTCTTTCGGCAAACAAACATTTGACCAAGCAACTTTTGAACGAACATTTCCTTGAATACCACCATTCCAAAGAAACCGACGCATAGTCTTTTCAAGCTCCTTAACAATACGAACCGGAAGCATAAAAACAGAAGCCCAATATGTGTACATAGAAGCCAGCACCGAATTGATCAGTTGAAGCCTTCCCGCAAACGATAAAGATCTTGACATCCAATTATCAATACGACGTTTAACTCTCTCAATAAGAACTTTACAATCCCTATAAGCAAGACGGGTAGAAATCAGCGGAACTCCAAGGTAGCGGACCGGAAGGGTACCCTCCTGAAAAGGCATCAAACCAAGGATTTGCGTTTTCACATGGTTAGGAACGTTGCAAAAGAAAATTGTACTCTTAGGGGCACTTGGAACCAAACCCGAAACCTTTGTAAAACTACCTAAAGCATCCCTTAAAACTTTAATGGATGGCTTATCACCGTGAGCAAAAAAGAAAAGATCATCCGCAAACGAAACATTTATAATCCTTTGTTTAGCACATTGAGAATGAAACTTAAACGACGCATGAGTTCTCGCTGCATGTTGAAGGAGAAGAGACAAGACTTCCATAACTAGCGTAAACAAATACGGAGACAAGGGGTCCCCTTTCCTAAGACCCCGCTTCCCATAGAAGAAACCATGAATGTCACCATTGATGCAAAGGGAATACGATACCGTGGAAACACAAGTCATAATCCACTTAACCATTTTCCAATGAAAGCCAAATCTCACTAAAACAGATTCAAGGAAAGACCAGTTAACTGTATCATATGCCTTCTGAATGTCAATTTTCAAAGCACATCTAGAAGGCCCTCTATTGGTATGATAATTGTGCATAAGTTCTTGCGTGAGGAGGATGTTATCCGAAATCTTACGACCAGGAACGAAAGCCGATTGATTTATGCTCACCAATCCATCCAAACTGCCTTTAATTCTTTCCGTGATGATTTTGCTAATGCACTTGAACAGCACATTACAACAAGAAATCGGTCTATAATCAAGAACCGAATTTGGAGTCTCCTTTTTAGGCACCAACGCGATGAACGTGTGATTAATTTGCTTAAGCAATTGGCCATTATCAAAAAAAGCAAGAATCGCGTCAGTAACTTCCTCACCAACAGTATCCCAAGCATGTTTAAAGAAGGCTGACGTGAAACCATCAGGCCCCGGAGCCTTGTTTTCCCCAATGCTAAACATAGCCTTTTTTACTTCCTCTCTGGTAACCGGACGAACCATATGATTTGCAGAAACACTAGAGAGAGTATTAATAAACAAGTTATCGATATCAAGCCTGTCAACATGGTCCGACGTACCCAAAAAATCCGTGTAATGAGCAACAAAAACAGCCGGAACATCTTCACCTTCAAACTGATTTCCTTGCGCATCTTTGATACACGAAATTTTACTTCTAGCATTCCTACTTTTCACACACTTGTGGAAATACGAGGTATTAGCATCACCCGCACTAAGCCAATCAACCTTAGCTTTCTGCTTAAGAAAACATTCCTCATCGTATGCCGCAACCTGAAAATCACGAAGGCACATAGATTGCAACTCACAAAGACTTGAATCCGACGGGTTTGCATCAATTTGCTGTTGGAGCTGATCCAGTTGATTTCGAAGAGAAGACACTCGATCATGAAGATTACCCTGCTTATGAAGAATCTTACGAAACATTGGCTTGAGGTTTTTCATTTTTTTCACTACCGAAAACATAGCATGACCCGTAACATCATTAGACCACTCCTTAATAACAGCTTGCATAAACTCCGGTTTAGACGTAATAAAGTTCGGGAATTTAAAAGGTCTCGGCTTTGAACGGAAGCCAGATGACGTTTTAAAAACACAAGGAGTATGATCCGAAATACGTGGAGGATGAAAGAAAGCAAAACCCTCCGGAAATAAAGTAAGGAGATGAATATTACCCATAATCCGATCCAGCTTTTTCAAGACACCAATACCCTCTCTTGGCTTCTGGTTCCAAGTGAAATGCATGCCATGACTAGGGATATCAAGAACCTCCAATTGCTTGACACATTCATAGAAATCTCTCATGCCAATAGAAAGACTAGACGAACCAAAAGAACAGTCTTCTAAACTAAGAGCCACATTAAAATCACCAAGAATTACCCACGGCTTGTCTCGCACCAAACTATTATGCTTAGAAAGATCATCCCAGAGCACACGTCTTGCTTGGTAATAATTTTCTGCATAAACAAAAGAACAGAATACCATTTTTCTCTCAGCCTTAAAAAAGATTTGAGTGTGAATAACTTGGTCCGATTGGGATAACACCATTAAGTCCACGTCATCCGCATTCCATCCTAGAATTATACGGGTACCTCTAGAACATAAACCACCATTAGATGTCCAACTCCAACTACGAAACACCTTGTTACAAATTCTGTCTAAGTTATTCACATGGACATGAGATTCCAAAACCGCACAAACACTAAGCTGATTTTCAGTAATAAGAACCCGAATCTCGTTTTGTTTCAGGGGACGATTCAAACCCCTAATGTTCCATGCAACT
Organism: Helianthus tuberosus; assembly: GCA_030545235.1. NCBI lineage: Eukaryota > Viridiplantae > Streptophyta > Magnoliopsida > Asterales > Asteraceae > Helianthus > Helianthus tuberosus. The sequence goes on from JARYGA010061074.1 coordinate 28,734, forward strand.
ATACTACCCATTTAAACCCGTTAGACCGGGAGTGCTTGCCCCCTCAGCATTTTTTCCATCAGGCTTACTCGAAACAAACTTGGCCATTTCCGTTTGAACTCTCTCAACAACTTCCTCTTCCGAATTTTGATTGCTAACATTAGCCTGTGGACCCGGATCATTTTGTTTCTCCTTGTCGATTATACTATCCTCCCCCTCCGTACTATTTAGAGCTTCAAAAGGGTTCCTTGTTTCCACACTATTTCGATTAGCAGTGTTAGATTTGTCATTCTTAGTACCTGACGAACTCGTACCAACGTTAGCTGCCTTAGGTTTATAGATGAAGTTTTGTTTCTGCTTCTTTGGCATAACTCCCAGCCTAGCCGTTTCCCTTTTATCCGTAACAAAACCATCTTCATCTACCACCACTTGCTTTTCTTTCTTATTGTTCACATTTTTAGCACATGTCTGATCATTGTGACCAAACACGCAACATACCGAACACCTATGAGGTTTCCATTCATATTCTACTTTAATTCTTTCAGTAACATAACCCTCCTCATCAAGCTTGGGTATAGCAACCGTAATATGATCTTTGATATCAGAATCCGCACTTATTTCAATTAAAGCCCTTGCAAAGCTGCTCCGACCCCAATGATCCGAACACATATCAGCAGTATAACCATCTAGCCTCTTAGGGGACCCTAGCTTAGAAGCTAACAAGCTTAAACCATCATCCGTATACACAGCTAGGGGAACATTATGCAACTTAACCCAAACTGGAACCGTTTTAATACCCTCTTTCCTAAGGCTGACCGAAGGAGTCCAAACATTCAAGAACAAAGGCACTTTTCTAATCAACCACGGACCATTTTCTAAAACTTTAGACATACCCTCCTTATTGTCGAACTTAAAGAAAAAAAATCCTTCCGAATTCATCATAAGTTTAGAAAACCCATGTCTAGCCCAAACGTTTTTAGCATAATATTCCACCACCGGAAATGGAAGACGATTCCCCAAAAAATAACCGTACAAAACATTCTCAAATTTATCCTGAACTTTCCGAATTACCTCACGAGGAATGACTACATCAGCATCTTGACAGGTTTCGGACGTTTCCATCCACCAGAAATTCACTTCCCTTTTCGGTTGAACATTATTCTTGACCCTGTCCGCATACGAGTTGAGGGCTGGCTTTAAGACATTCGTATCATCCCTACAATCCAAGTTGCTCCCCTCAGAGTGGATAGGAACAGTGAACTTCTCTAACTCATCGATCACATTGATAACTCTCGTATTACCACGACGGGGCAATATAGGGTTGCCGTCAATATTGATAGGGTTACCAAACAAAGACGACTTCCCTATAGAATCCGGAATACCCACCACCTTCGGATCTTTAGCACGAATGAAAACATCCCCATGCAACCTTTCCGTGAAAGACTGAAACCCTAAATCCTCTAACCCTGGATTTCGCTTGAATATCTGCTGGTTGTACGCTTGAAACGTCTGATCACTTGAAAGTTCACCACTTGAAACATTAAAAGTGATCATATGATATGTGTCAGTCTCAGGTCTCGTAAATTGATATTAGTTTGCATGTGATCTACTCATATACATTGTCGGTTCATTCAAGAAGGTTGTGCATGTGATTCAGAATTAAAAACATCGTATTGTGTGCAACATTCTGATCGAGGGTGTCAATACTTTGGAAAAAGAAGTCACTTGTTTGTGTCAGATGGCATGCGATTCTTGTAAATTGTCCTTACATTTTGTAGGATATTAACCCATTGTGCATGTGATTGTTTCTGAAATAGTGGGTATATTGATTAAACATAATTCATGAAAAATTAAAGTTGTCGGGCTTTGAGAAGTGTTTGTTGGATATTTGCAAAAGTTCGGCCCAATCAGAAGTATCTTAGCATTGTCTGTTGACTATTCTCGGCCCAATCTTAAGACATTTATCAACAATTGTTGTCGGGTTATTTTAAGAGGTCCAATGATATTGATTTGAGAAATATTCTTGACAGCCAGTTGCAAAAAGGGTTTGCATAAAATCAAATTCACTTAGTACGAAGTCCGAATTTTCTATCCGTACAGTTTGGAGTTCAAAGTTTTCAAAGGCTTTGGTCTTTTCAAAGGATCTGGTCATTTAAATTCGATCCGGGTCATAGCTGTCCGCACAGTTTGTCAACTTTCAATCCGCACATTTGATAAAGTGTTTAAACTGATTGTTTGTTTGTTTGTTTCTCTAGGTAATTGAAGATGTCAAACAACGGTGAAGAGTTCTACAATACTTTCTACAACGCATTCACTTCCGAATCATCAGATAGAAGATCTGAGATGAAAGAATATTCAAGAGAGATTTCGGAGAATTTGAAGTTTGAGAACATGTACGGAAGCCAACAGAAGCCACCAAAGCTAATGAAAGTGGAAGATTATCACTAGTGGAAAAACATATTTGAGGGTTGGGTAAAAGCTTTCGCTACTGAAAGCTGGTTAAAACTGACAGATGGATACAATAAACCTGTAAAAGAGGGAGGAGAGTTAATAGATCCAAAAGATTTTACAGAAAAAGATATAAAAAATGTTGTGGCTGAATATAGAATGATAACATTGATCAAACAGTCAGTAAGAGAGGATATTATTTCATTGCTCGAACAAGAAAAGACTTCAAAGAGTTTGTGGGAAGCATTAGAGAGAAAATGTGTAGGAAGTAATGAAATTGTCAAAAACAAAAAGAAATTGTTGCGTAAAGAGTTTGATTTATTCAGTTGTATGAAAAATGAGTCTGTTTGTAAAATGATTGAGAGATTCGGACATCTGAAAATGGAGCTGATTAGACACCAAATCTTACCTTCTGAAGAGGAGCTGGTGGATAAATTGTTTGATTCATTGCCAAATGATCAAGAATGGCAATATTTCGCTCTAATATTGAAAAACACAATCAAGCCTGAAGATTTAAAAGTGGATTTGCTGATTGAAAGACTTAAAAGCCATGAGTTAGAGATAAAGAGATCTAAAGTCAACAATCCAGCTTATCAGCAGAATGTAGAGCTTTACTACAGAGGAAATGTACCACAGGCTGGGTCTCCAAGAACAGCGTTTTCTGCAGAAAGTTCAAGTTCAGTGAACAATGAAAGTCTTCCCAGTGGTTTTCACAGTGGATCTTCTTCAAACACTTCAAGTCAATCTGCTTCAAAGAATTTGTTTCAGTGTAATATCGCAGTAGATCTGAAGAATGGGCAGAATTTTAATGAAGAATCGGCAAAACAACAGATGGTTTTCTTGGCATCTGTACTTGAATCGTATGAAAGCCTCGTTGCAGGGAAGATTGGCAACACCAACTTGACAAAAGAAGATTATGATCAATTAGACCCCGAGGAGATGGAACTAATGGATATAAGATGGTGCATGGCCAGTGCGGTTCGTCGGGCAGTTACAGTACGCTAAAGAATTGGAAAGTTTAAATGTGTTAAACGATCTCACCGTGGATGTGTCGGTAGGTTTTTATACACTTAGTAAACTTTTTCGGGATATAAACCTAAATTCAAACACTTGCTTATTTCGTGGGGAACACTACTTGGATATATAGGTAACCCCTGAAATCTCGTTTGAAAGGTCTTGTATTCTGATATACTAGGTTTTTATACTCAGTGATATCTGGGGTATTATTCCTGGACTTCTGCTGAATGGAAGTTCTGACCTAGTCCTCGAATAATACTTTTCTGCAAATGCTTGAAACACAGCATCACCCTCAGCATATATGATAAGACAATAAAATTGCTTAGCAATGCTGTTGTAAAAAAGATCCTCTAAAGGGGACACACCCACAAGTTGAGTCATGATCTCTCTGCTGAACGGTAGTTCTGACCTGAGCTCTCATGATTCTTCATAATTTATTAACCCCTTACAGATATCATTTGTGTTATACTTACCTGTAAGACTGAATATTGGGATCTGGATACGGGAGTATATTCAAGAGGTGGGACACATGAATGAGTTTAAGTTTTTAATACACCTAATTCGTATCCTGAATCAGTTGAAATTTGTATGAAAATTTAAGTGGATCAGTATATCGACAATCTAAGTGAATTGTTTAATACTTATTGTGTAACTAAGCTTAATGATACTTGTGATTTGTCAGAAACTGATATGATCCTCTGACGCATACTCAAACAAAAATATTGTTTGTAAATATGTTTGTACATATTTCTTTACTGCTTTATATTTTCAGAAAATACAAAAAGATTTTGATTTCTGCTTTATTTTCGACAACTGATGTCTGAGTGCCGAGTTTCAAAATCTAAGTAAGCTGATCGTGTTTCTGAAAATAAAACAAGTTCATTCATTTGAAACTTGAAGTTTTAAAATCAAAAATTCAAAAACAGTTTGTGATATCTCCAAGGTCATTAAGTTGGACTTGGATGATTAACTGTGGGGGAGTTGGATGCTTATATTGTTATAAGTGTTAGTTTCCGATACGATTCGATGAAACTGCCAAATTCATGAGAAGTGATTTTGAGAAGATTGAATTGTCAGATTACGATATTTGGAAGTTTAAAATGTTGTTACTTATAGTTGTATGAGTGATTGCAGGAAAAGTCCAGATTACGATCCCGAGAGCAGAGTCTAAGGGGGAGTCTGAAGACAAGCTTGAAGCAAGGGGGAGCTTGTACCCGGAAAGCCAGGTGTCGATCCCAAAAGCACGGAAGCTTAACGAAAGGGGGAGCCTGAAGAAAAGGAGTCTGAAGGAAAGAAAGAGAAGCTGAAGCTGAAGACAGATCCACCGGGATTTTGTTCAAGAAGACTAAAAGAGAAAGAGAAGACGCTACGAGTTTGACTCAATGATCGAGATTGACTGCGGCAATATCCAAGGGGGAGTCTGTTAGTACAGTATGTGTCTATCGCCTCCGTCAATCAAGTTCATAGCAGAAATAACGAGAAACTGAAGAAATCTAGTGTTATATTGTTATATCTAGTTAAAAGGGCAAGGTGGCATTATTGTAAATAAGGAGAACCTCCTTATAATCTTGTGCCTATAAATAGAGCCTTAGACTTAAGAATTAGAACTTTTTTCCATTTTAGAGAGTTTGGAGCTTGGTGCTTAGAGAGAGAAAGTAGAGAGAGAAAGTGTTCTAGGTGATTCACGGTTCTTGTACGATTTCAGATTTATCAAAGAATCACGTTTATATTACGTCGTGTGTATTAGGTCACGTTCGTGTACGGTTTCCGCACGTTTCACGTTCGTTTCGCAATCGTTTCGGAGTCAAAACTGGTCCTAACAAACGGCCCAATCATCTTGTGCGATTCGATAATTGAAGTCCAATAATATTCGGCCCAGCCTGTTGTGCGTCCAGCACTACTTGTGCGACTCACAACGGGTTGTGCGACTGAAACGAACCTGACCCAATAACATAAGCAACCCAACATTCACACGGCCCAACCAAATAAGCAGAAAATCAACTTGTACAATCCAAGGGACTTGTGCGATCCGGAACAGCTTGTGCGACTGGATTTTTGGGTTGTCCGGCCCAACAGTTTAAATAGTTAAGCGGCCTAACATCTTGTGCAATCAGCACAACCTTGTGCGATCCACAAGATGTTGTGCGACTGTGCTTTAGGAGGTTGTACATGGTGCTTTAACTGTTGTACCCTAATATACTTAACTTTGCGATCGGCTTGTGCGATTGGTCTTGTGCGACCGGTTAAAACTTTCCTAATTTCATGCAATCAGTTTACTAATTCCAATTAATTTGCAATATTCAAATAACAGTTTCCAATCACACCACAATCGATCAAACTAGGGTTTTTAACCTCAAATTCTTATGAACCCTAATCATATTCAAAACATAAACAATAACTTATACATTAGACTATCAAATCATTGGTTTCAAATCATACAACAACTTATGTTTGATCATATCACTGGTCTGAATACACATACATACGGCCGATTATATTACATCCATTCGGTCTTAGTTATCTATATCAACATCAAAGCATTCATCGATGATCTAACAGATTGTTCATCAAGTATTTTACTATCATAACACTTTCACATCAAGCATCAAATAACGCATAGTCACTCGTTCAACAAACATCAATCATATCCAAGATCAAACAATGATATAACACTAACCGGTTAGAAGGTAGAACAAGGATGATCCGAATCAAGAAAGTCTTCGAGGAAGAGGAATGTGGTCGTTGGCTTCGAGAGGGAGGGAGAGAGATTTAGGGTTTGCTAAACTTTGTGTGTTTTGGTGAAGTGTAGGATTTATACTAACACCCTAGGTGTTATTCGAACTAAGAGAGTGGGCCGAACCCTTCATGGGTTGCCCTTGGTTTCGATTACTAAAGGTGTGGGCCGAGAGTTGTGTAGAACCAAAGCCCAAAGGCTTGTGCGATTGGATTAATGTTGTGTGATCAAGATTATTATATACTTATACACATAATACAATTTCACATAACATGTAACATTTACTAATCCATTAAAACCAACGTATCAATTAATCACATAGAGTTCATACAAGTTACATCAAGCGCAAAGATAGGTTCGGAAATGCGATTTGTCACATTAACAACATAGACCACGAAAACGGGTGGTGTGCTACTCCTATAGCGCTATACATGTTAAGGTAGGCTAGCAAAGTTAATGACAAGTAGTTTCATGAACGAATATCTAGCATGAATAGCCTAAGTATAACAAATAACATGTTTCATGGATTGAGTGATTTCATAAGTTTGATTGTGTGCATGACTGTGTTTGATTATTTTATACATGTTACAACCCAAAAGGCGATTAAAGCGTAAAAGGGGATTCGAGTATACTCACGGTTTGCAAAGCTTCCACAAAACGTGAGTTGAAGAGTCTTGAATATTTAGACACCGAAGTTACCCTACAATAAGGAAACGAAGGTGTGTGAGCTCATGGGATTGTTGATGGATTCAGATTTGGAATTATTACTAGAAAGCATGTATACAAGGAAAATTACATCCTGGCTAAACACTCAATTTGGACTCTATGTTTTAGTGTGTTTTCATGGATACTAAATCACCCATTAGAATCCAATTTTGAGGAATCAAGAACAAGAATGATATCTACCATAACTCATACATTCAACCATGATTTGGTTGATATTATAGTTCGATTTGTATGATACATACATACATATATAGAAAATGTGTAACGTACAATAGGGCTTATCGTACGCTCGTACGCGATTGTGAAATCGCATGTTATAAAAACATGTTGGAAATCGCATGTTGGTATTTTTATGAAATCGCATGTTGTTTTTTTGTAGCAATTTCGCATGTTGGTAAATATGATGAAATCGCATGTTGGTATATAAAGCAATTTCGCATGTTGGTTTTTCAGCAAAATCGCATGTTCAAGAGTGAATTCGCACATGATCGCGTACATTTTGTATGATAAGAGCAATTGTACTTTAACATGCCTCTATATATATATATATAGGGCAAGGATAAATTGAAAACCCCCTTGAGTTAAAGAAACCTTGGAAACTCAATATCTACCATTGATCTAATGGATGAACGGTTGAGATTATATTAAGTGTGTGCCTGGATTTGCTTTTGATTAAATAATGAGCAAAAAGTACAACGAGGGCAATATCGTCTTTTGGCTCAAGATATTTGTGCAGGTGTACAATTGCATCAATCAACCCAAAAAAAGCAATCAAACTCTCTTTGTTCATCTTTTCCAAAGAACCACACTCTCTATGTTCATTTTCCCAAAGAAGCAACCAAACCCCAAATTATCACCACCCATCCACCACCACACCACCGCCACCATCCCTACCGGAACCCAAGGTCATCAGAGAACTCACCTTAAACCCGTCTGCCGTCATCCCCACAACATCGTCGTCGTACGTCGATGTGCACCTCCACCCATTCGTCACCATCAAATATCCAAACACCACTAACCCCAGCTGACCACCCAACCGGAACCACCTAATCTGCGCCGCCGCCTTCATCTTCACTGTCCATCTAACGAGATACTAACTCCATGTCTCCATTTTCACGTTCTACTCAGATCTATGACTTACAACAGTATCTAAAAGCACTTGCATCTTGAAAATTTCAAGAATCTTGCCGGAGATTTAGAGTGGTGAGGCGGTGCACGGTGGTGGGTTTGATGGAGTCTTTGAGAAGAAAGGTTCCTGCTTTGAAAATGATGGGGTTTTGTTTGCTTCTTCTGGTTTTATCAAGCCTCTACCTTTTGGTGAATTGTGATGATGGTGAGTACTGAGTAGTGTCTTATTTATATATACTCTAATTTCTAACAATTCTACGCTATGCAGGTTGTACCCTATGCTTATTGCTTAATTGGTGTTTCTTTGTAATTTGTGGATATATTGCTTGCCACGTTAGTTCTCTTACCACTTCCTCCTTTTTACTCCTGAACTCATAAACACACATTTACACATTTAGAGAGAGAGAGAAACAGAGAGACAGAGAGAGAACGACGTTAGAGAGAAACCGATGAAAGAAGAGGAAGCCGATCACCCCGACTCGATGAAGGTGATGATGGCGACGACTCCGACAACCAGATTGGCAGCGATTGCGGCTAGGGTTCCAGTTTTGGGGTTTTGAAACCGAATCGTGAAGGTGTTGAGGACGTCTGCAACCTTTAAGCACCAAGAAATGAGGCGACACATAAGTGAGAGAGAGAGACGGTGGAAACCGTTTACGATAGTGTACCTGGTCGCGAACGACGTCGCTTCTCACTTCCGATGCATACATGACCGCCACAAGAAAAAAACAGGGCCGAGAAGTGTATTCTGGTGAAGTCTGACGAGTCTCCGGAAAAGATCTGGTAAGTCTTCTATTCTACTTTCTACTGTATGTTTCAGTTTTTGTTAGATTGGCTCTTGATGTGTTGGTTCAGACTATTTTCGAGTAGAAATAAAATACTATGTTGATTGAACTCCGATGTAGCACGGTGTAGGTAACGACTTGTAACACCCCGAAATCGGGTTTGGTAATTAAACCCCGTTAATACTAAAGACGGGAAAGTACCGTTAGTGGTAAAAGTAAACCGGCAAATATTAGGAATAAATTGAATAATCCTAATATTTATTTAAAGTGAATCAGAGTTTTCAAGAAAAAAATAGGATAGATAAAAGGCCCAATTTAACGGGACTTAAAGTAAAACGGGTTATGATTTCCCGAACCTACTAAACTGACTAGGAAATAAATAACCTAGTTAGTTGGTTGTCTTGTTTTAAAGCATGAATAAAGTTAAATTGCCAAAGATATAAGTTAAACAAACGGGGAGGGACCAATGTTGTTAAATTTGAAACTATTATTATTAGTTTTAAAACAAAAAAAAGAACCAAACACCTCAAATTGAGGTCCTGGTCGAACAAGAACACAGGGGGCGACACTGGCTCCCCACCAAACCCTAGTGCATGTCAAATTTGATCAAATTGAAGGTTCAATTCAGTCCCAAATCAAGTTCTAAACACGAATTAGTGATCACCTCACTGAAGGGATCACAAGGTATGCAAAATTCTAGTATTTTGATTTATCTCAAGTTCTAGGTTAATTGTGAAAAACTGAAATTGAGCTTGATTATGTCTTGCATGGATGGAATTAGAAGTAATATGGCATCTAGGGATAAACCCTAGATGATTTCTTGTTAAAATCTAGCATTATACTTGTGGGGTTTATAATCACCATTGAAGGTGATTAGTTAGTTTGTAGAAACTAAATAAACACTAGAATTATGGTTCTTATTCTAGTGAAATCTGAATTCATGTGGTGAATCCGAAATTACTCATGACAAAATTTAGTATAGATTTGTTAATTGAAGTGGATGTAGATGAAAATAACATGCCAAGAACCTAGTAATGGTTATGTAAAAATCTGACGCGCTAGGTGTTTGTTAAAACGCCTAAGTGAGGAGTAAAACGTTAAAGATCGGACAAAAACGCAGATTTGAATATTATAATGAATTGTCCGATTTTTGGTGATAAAAAGAGTTCTAAATTAGGTTGTGAATGGAACTCTATAGGTAAAGAATCCGGGTCGTCAAGTGGACAAGCCGGAGGTGATACACGCTTGAAAAGTATGCTTTAAAGGTACGTAACTACGGTTCCGTTACATTATGCTTGATTTCATAATTTCGCTAGTAAACTTTAAATTAGCATAATACATGAAATTGGCATTTACCTGAAGTGATGAAGATCACTAGGTAAATAAACGGGTCAAAAGGTGAAATTATCACCCTTTGACAATATTGTCTAATGGTTTGTCGAGTTACATGTTATAGGAATAAATAGCAAATGGATAAGTACATCGCTATTGCTTAGCGGTTACTAAGACAAGGTATTGAAACGGGTCAATATATTGATCCGAGCCAGGTATGTATAATAACACAACTCATCATGTAGAATTTGGAGTTCTATAAGAGTTAGACAATGTTAAAGTGTAGATATTCGGTTATCTTTAAGGTAAACCGAATAAATTGAATTATGTTCATGGTTTTTTAGAAGCAAATGGGTTTATAAATAAGATTATAGTTAAAAGGGTTGGTTTTTGAGTCAATCAAGTATTTAAAGGACCCTTTTAGTTAAAGAAGGATGAAGATTGACCAAATTGCCTTTGTAAGCTAATTCGGACGAACGACCCTTAAAGATGGTTCGGAAATAAGTTTTATGATTATATAAATGCTTAGGATAAGTTAGATAGTGAAAAACATAAATTTTTGGGTCAAAGGGCTTTATATGAGTCTTTGCCGTAAAATAGTAATCCGAGGGGTAAAACTCGGAACATATAGATATCCACATTAAACCCAATACATATATAGTTGTAGTGGGAGGTTACTAGATAAGAAATGTAGAACCACAATGCTAGAAGGGAATGAAAGCGATTTCAAGCTTTAATGTGCTTAAAATACCCTTAACGGGTCAAAATAAGCATACGAGCGAAAATGGGTTTAAATTGTGTAATAAACCTGTGATTAGAACCTAAAATGGTAGATAACATTTATTTGAAGAAGTGTAGGTGATATAGGAATCAAACAAATATGTTTGTTTGATAAAATGCATAAATGGGTAAAATTCGATAAAAAGGTAACGAGTCGAAGGCTTGAAAGTCTAAAAAATTATTTATGTTGGATGTTGGTTTTTAACTCCATATGATGGAGAATCAAATTACAAACACGTTGGAAGAAACGGTAGGTTAAACGGACAAGCGGAATGAAAGATACGTAAGTTTTCGTGTCAAAAACGGCAAAAAGGGAAAGGAATAATGCAGGGGCCACCGTAACTTACGGTGCCACCGTAAGTTACGGTGGAGCTGAATTGGTTACGGTGCTAGCCTACTGATGTACGGTAGGGAATTGTTAACATAGGGGCCACCGTAACTTACGGTGCCACCGTAAGTTACGGTGGAGGCCAGAATTGAGTTATTGTTTTGGGATCAAGATATCAATGTTGGATTTTCCTAATTTCCTCGTTGTATTAGTTATTTAATTATCAAAACTGACCTTTAAGTTGGTTTTGATCACAGGTGAAATTCGAGAGTCCCGGATGAAAATCAAGCATCGAGCAAGAACCGAACACACGTTAAACAAAGCTTCCGCAACGTTGTTTTGTCGTTATTCTAAACGGCGAATTAAATCACATTATGTATATCACTTAAATTGTAAAAGTTTTTAACAAACCCGTATTTCCGATGTATATGAAATTATTAATTACATGATTATTTCGCAATATATACGTTAAATCTTGATTTATAAGAACGGGTGTTACAAGTTGGTATCAGAGCCTTGGTTTAAGAGATTCAAGTATGGTGGGAAGACTATGATTGGACTTAAACCTTATGCTCTTAATAAAAAAATTGGTGTTCGGTTCGAGCCTTGATCGCAAATCCGGTAAGTACATGTATGTTAATAGTTTAGCATGCTAAAGTGTTGTAAACAACACATAGGGCTATCGTGTGATACACGTTACCCCAATTAAATTGACTGATATAGTTGATGAAAATACGCGTGTTGACGCGTATAGTAGAAAAAGCCTTGTATTATAATACGGGCGATTATTGAGGTTGACATTACTAACTTTTGTGAATGTTTTAATTGAAGGACACTCGCGTTTGAAGACGACGAGAGTCAAACGAATTGTGGATATGATGATGGAACGGTTCGAGATATGACAAGAAGAGCATACTCACCAAGGACCTAAATCATGCAACGATTGCGAATAAGTTAATGACAAGAAAGCCCGTTAAGGCAAGCATTACCAGGTGCACATTTTAAATATAATTGCATAAACAGTAATATGCAACAAATATGTAGAAATTGAAAGTTGCATATGTAGATAAAAACTTGGAAAAAAAAAACCCGAATAGAAAATGTATTCGGGGTATTGTTCCAAGAGAAACAAATAGAGGCATTACTTACATAGGGCGTGATGTGAAAACTATAAAAAGGTCATGCGTGTCATGTGTTAATAGCTTACTCTGGCCAAGTAAGTAGTGGCATATGATACCATGAATTTCTTATAGCGGACACATTTACATCCGATGAAGTAAGGGTGGGGTGAATGGGACTAACTTAAATGGTACCCAAATGAATCAAATAAGTAAGATGTTGATAGTAAACGTAAACGTAAGTCGGATGACGGAAGTGTATTACGTAAGAATAACGAGCCCGAGAGAAGGGACAAGGATCAAGTAAAAAGAAAATACAGACCGACCAATAGGAATGCTAAGGCATAGGGATAAAAGCTTGACTGTCACAAGTGATGAAATTCACATGGACAAGTCAAATGAATCGAATAAAGAATAAAGGACTTGATTGAATAAAAGCGATGGATCTCGCTAAGACGACCAAATAAATTAAAATAACGTCTAAAACCATATAAGAATGGTTACTTGAAAATGATTACGGTAAAGATACCCGATGAATGGGTAGGATTTGGAAAGAATGCGTAAACCAAGAGACGAGAACGCGAGATAGAAAGTCAAAAGACTCGGAATATGAGTCATGAATAAAAGACAATGAGAATTTGCAAACAGAAATGTTACTAACTACGCTCAGCTATTTCAAAGCTGAACGGGTCAAACAAAGACTGAAGTTTGGCATTCATAAGTGATGAATGTTCACACGAACAAGTCAAACAAATTTAATAAAGGATGACACTTGCTAAAGTAAGTAAGCGCAAATCGGATAAATAAAAGTGCGAAATATTAATAAACCTATGTAAAGGAGTTATAGGCGTTAAAAACATTGAAATAAAAGAACCCTGGTAATGGGACGTAAAGAAGTACAGGTAAGAATCGGGTGACGGTAAGTGTATAGAAAACCGACGTGTAAATTGACGTTAGAAGTCGAGAAGTCGGAAAGATAATTCGAAAGAAAACAATGTAGCCTTAGACTACGGTCAAGGTCGAATGAAATCCAAAAAAAAAAAGTAAAGGTGAATAATTAAAAACATAAAAAGGGGTGCCTTAACGCCATATGTGTATATAAGCATATACGTATTTGAATAAAGACTAGAACAAAGGATGATCTACGGGATCATCATAACCTACGGGATATTAATTAGTGTAAAGGTCTACGGGGCCAAAATGACCCACGGGACATGAATTAAAGCAAAGGGATCATAAGGGCCTCGCCTTAAAAAGGTGAAAAATCTAAAGAAATAGCCTACGAGGTTAAGTGAAGGAACCTACGGGTCAATAGTGTAAGATGAGGGAACTTGTTACGAATCCCCGCATAAAACGAGAACGGAAAACAATAAATTATGAGTTGTCAATTTCCTTGATATGAGTAATTGACATAGTTAAAGAGAAAAAAAAAACGTTAGACTAAAAGTCAGTTTTAGTAAGAAATAACATTTTTACAAATATAAATTCTGATAGGAAATTGAATAGTAAGCATGAAAGATTCAAGTCTTGACGCTGATAGGCGCAAGACGATATATTCGAAAAGAGATCTTTTCGAAAATGAAAGGTTGATATAAATTAAAAATGATGTGACACGATCACGGTTAGGAAATGTAATGTGAAGTAAAATCACATTATAACCAAGCGAGCGGTAAAAAGTAACTGGGCTAATAAGTCTAGTTAAAGAGACCGGTTAAAGCCAGCAATTCAAATCAAGAAATTTGGTTCGCTTGTAAGCGATGGATTCGGTATAACTAAACCGAATAAATGAATTTGAAAACAAAAGAAATTGTTGCTAAAAGTGAAAGATTTCACTAAAGATCTTTAAACGGGTCAAAGTAACGGATTCACAAAGAGTTCGATAATATATAAAGCAATGGGTATCGCTAAATTAACTAAACTAGTAAAAATAACGAGATTACGTTATTTCAAGTTGCATTATATCATATGAGGTACGTAGATGTTATGTAACCAAAAAGATATTACCTTATATTTTTCTGGTAATACTAACAATTGAGTAAAGTATGAGTAATGCTTAAGAGATTACTCAGGTCAAATACATTGAGTTTAAAACTCCATGAACTATGTAAGAAAGGTTTCGAGGACGAAACCTCTTTAAGGGAGGTAGACTTGTAACACCCCGAAATCGGGTTTGGTAATTAAACCCCGTTAATACTAAAGACGGGAAAGTACCGTTAGTGGTAAAAGTAAACCGGCAAATATTAGGAATAAATTGAATAATCCTAATATTTATTTAAAGTGAATCAGAGTTTTCAAGAAAAAAATAGGATAGATAAAAGGCCCAATTTAACGGGACTTAAAGTAAAACGGGTTATGATTTCCCGAACCTACTAAACTGACTAGGAAATAAATAACCTAGTTAGTTGGTTGTCTTGTTTTAAAGCATGAATAAAGTTAAATTGCCAAAGATATAAGTTAAACAAACGGGGAGGGACCAATGTTGTTAAATTTGAAACTATTATTATTAGTTTTAAAACAAAAAAAAGAACCAAACACCTCAAATTGAGGTCCTGGTCGAACAAGAACACAGGGGGCGACACTGGCTCCCCACCAAACCCTAGTGCATGTCAAATTTGATCAAATTGAAGGTTCAATTCAGTCCCAAATCAAGTTCTAAACACGAATTAGTGATCACCTCACTGAAGGGATCACAAGGTATGCAAAATTCTAGTATTTTGATTTATCTCAAGTTCTAGGTTAATTGTGAAAAACTGAAATTGAGCTTGATTATGTCTTGCATGGATGGAATTAGAAGTAATATGGCATCTAGGGATAAACCCTAGATGATTTCTTGTTAAAATCTAGCATTATACTTGTGGGGTTTATAATCACCATTGAAGGTGATTAGTTAGTTTGTAGAAACTAAATAAACACTAGAATTATGGTTCTTATTCTAGTGAAATCTGAATTCATGTGGTGAATCCGAAATTACTCATGACAAAATTTAGTATAGATTTGTTAATTGAAGTGGATGTAGATGAAAATAACATGCCAAGAACCTAGTAATGGTTATGTAAAAATCTGACGCGCTAGGTGTTTGTTAAAACGCCTAAGTGAGGAGTAAAACGTTAAAGATCGGACAAAAACGCAGATTTGAATATTATAATGAATTGTCCGATTTTTGGTGATAAAAAGAGTTCTAAATTAGGTTGTGAATGGAACTCTATAGGTAAAGAATCCGGGTCGTCAAGTGGACAAGCCGGAGGTGATACACGCTTGAAAAGTATGCTTTAAAGGTACGTAACTACGGTTCCGTTACATTATGCTTGATTTCATAATTTCGCTAGTAAACTTTAAATTAGCATAATACATGAAATTGGCATTTACCTGAAGTGATGAAGATCACTAGGTAAATAAACGGGTCAAAAGGTGAAATTATCACCCTTTGACAATATTGTCTAATGGTTTGTCGAGTTACATGTTATAGGAATAAATAGCAAATGGATAAGTACATCGCTATTGCTTAGCGGTTACTAAGACAAGGTATTGAAACGGGTCAATATATTGATCCGAGCCAGGTATGTATAATAACACAACTCATCATGTAGAATTTGGAGTTCTATAAGAGTTAGACAATGTTAAAGTGTAGATATTCGGTTATCTTTAAGGTAAACCGAATAAATTAAATTATGTTCATGGTGTTTTAGAAGCAAATGGGTTTATAAATAAGATTATAGTTAAAAGGGTTGGTTTTTGAGTCAATCAAGTATTTAAAGGACCCTTGTAGTTAAAGAAGGATGAAGATTGACCAAATTGCCCTTGTAAGCTAATTCAGACGAACAACCCTTAAAGATGGTTCGGAAATAAGTTTTTTGATTATATAAATGCTTAGGATAAGTTAGATAGTGAAAAACATAAATTTTTGGGTCAAAGGGCTTTATATGAGTCTTTGCCGTAAAATAGTAATCCGAGGGGTAAAACTCGGAACATATAGATATCCACATTAAACCCAATACATATATAGTTGTAGTGGGAGGTTACTAGATAAGAAATGTAGAACCACAATGCTAGAAGGGAATGAAAGCGATTTCAAGCTTTAATGTGCTTAAAATACCCTTAACGGGTCAAAATAAGCATACGAGCGAAAATGGGTTTAAATTGTGTAATAAACCTGTGATTAGAACCTAAAATGGTAGATAACATTTATTTGAAGAAGTGTAGGTGATATAGGAATCAAACAAATATGTTTGTTTGATAAAATGCATAAATGGGTAAAATTCGATAAAAAGGTAACGAGTCAAAGGCTTGAAAGTCTCAAAAATTATTTATGTTGTGTCACACCCCCATTTCCACGTGTCACCGGTGGGCCCGGTGGGGGAGTATCGTGACGTGGTTGGCAACATAATAGTCAAACAACACAATATTTAAATGCACAGCGGAAGCAAAGTATAGATTTAATTCAACCAAACAATATTGTAATATTAAGTATCACAAGTAGTCGAATATAAATCCACAGGTAGATCAAAATAAAAGGAAACAATGTTCAACAGTCTATGACATCCAAGCTTGCGAGACTTATTGTGGATGCTAGGAGAAAAGCCAGCCTATTACGCGTAGTACCTGCACTTAACCTTTTTGAGAAAATACGTCAGTTTACACTGGTAAATACAATCAACCGACTCATTTTGAAAAGAGTTTAAGAAAATGCATTTAAGGCACAAGGCACAAATAATATTTTATAACTTGGGATAATTATTTAATATATAATACTCGTAAAGGATTTACATGTTTCTTATGCGTTCAGTAGCCCGGTTCGTGCCGGGTTAAAGATCAACAGACACACCACATTATGTATATGAGACACTGACAGGTGTACGCCTACACCTGTGTGCTAAGGTCGTGGCCATTTCGTAAAATGATGCCAGGGATATCCGGGACATGGTCATTAACCCCCCAAAGGCTTTAAGCAAACAAAACAATTTAAACGGTCATCTCGATAATACTTAACCCCCAAAACGATTAAGGTCGAATGCCCGACCAAGCGGTATTTTATATACCGTACCCCAAGCCCGTATAAGGGAAAATAAGTTAAAAGTATTTACCTGAGCAAGTATAAATCAAAATCAGCGAGTGCAAGTATCTTTTACCGGTTCTCCTAATCTGGAACGAAGGTTTATAATAACCTATTAGAATCCTAACGGGTCTTTAGTTAAGCTTAAGCTTAGACCGGTTAGTTTTAAAGATACGGTTCGTACGCACGATTAAGCGAAGACCGGATAGAATGTGATCTAGACCCGACAAGTTTGAAGACTTGCTTAATATGGGTATATTATACACATTCTGGATTTTGAGACAAAACCGATAAGGTTTGACCCGTTTTGGCTAATTTATGTAAACTAGTTACATAAACCGAACCGAACGCGTATGAAGCGTAACGGGTAACCATAAGAGTCCTAAACAGGTTTCCTAAGTTAACATGCCTTAAATATGTTGTCATATCATTATGATACCTTCCATTATGCCCAAAACGAGTTTAATTTCATATTAAGCCCCGTAGGGGTATTTTGGTCATTTTAAAGATTATAAAAGGGTTTAATTAAGCTTCTGTGATTCGGGTCTGATTAAATCAGTAAAATAATTTATTTTAACAGGTTATAACATTTGGTTATAAGTCTTATATGCCAAAATAGTTTTAAACCCTAACTATGCGTTTAATACGCGTATAACGCCGTTTTAAGCGACGTACGGTTTAAAATAGGATTCTGAGTTTTCTAATCAGTAAATCAGGTTCAAAACACTTCATTTATTATTTAAAATCAGTAGCAATTGGATTGGCGTTAAAAGGATTTGTAAAACTCATTTTATGGCTTAAAAGGACATATTCGGTATTTACCGAATCAAGGCACTAATCCTAGCTTATGATCAGTTTAAAAATAATTAAAAATCTTCAAAAATCCCAAAATATTATATTACATCAGTGGGTAAAAGTTTTGGTGTCAAAGATTGGGTTTAGATAGGCTTTATGCTAATGACGCTGTTTAATCACTAAGAAGCGTTCAAATACGTCATTGAGCATAACTCCTAATCTATATGTCCAACTGATGTAAAAATTTACAGACATGTTTAATAATTAGCAACTAAGATTATTGTACTTTCACATTTCCAAAATTCTCATTGTATGGTCATAAGGGCATTATGGTCCATATTTAAGCATTTAACGGAAACGTCAGACACTTAAGGATTTAAGTGGTATAAACGCAGAGGGTTATACACACATGTAACTAGGTCCTAATGGAACTTTAAGGCATGTCTAAACCTATCAAAACCGGGTCAGAACTGAAGTCAAAGCAAAAGTCAAACTTTTGCGTCTTTCGGTTCCGAATCGGTTCAAAATAGAAAGTTGTCGAATCAAACAAGCTTAGACAAGTCCGTACACTTATTACCAAGTTATATGAATGATAAAACAGGTTACACACCTTCTATATCGCTAATTACACGTTTAATGATTCTGTTGACTTTTTCTAATTACCGTTGACTCGACAAACGACCTAGTTAGGATGGAAATCAGTGGGTGCCCTTTTAAGGCTTTAAAGCCCACATAATTACCAACTTATAACAACTTTCATTTCGACAAAACCCTGGACCGTTTGTGTTTTATCGCTAAGTTAAACCGTAGTTACGACGGTTTGACTTCTAGGCTATAAACTAAGCATAACTTAATTTAGAAGGGTCGAGGGTACTTACACAAGTCTAATGGATGATTAGGAAGCTTGAGAATGGTCCTTATGCTCCAGAAGTTGATCAGATGATGAATGGAAGTATGTTGCAACATTATGAAGCTTATATATTGACTTTGATCACACTAGATTGATGCCAAATGGGTCTACCAATGTTCAAGGATGATTACAAGTGCCCTCTACAGCCTAAATACCAGTATAGAGGAGTCCATGGTATGCCAAAATGGCTTTTAAGTCGGTTAACAGGCATGCAGGACATCTGTGCATGTTTTCTGATCAGACAAGGCAGTCGCGTAGCGCGACTGCCGGGGTATTCATGCTCGCGCTACGCGAGCGTGTTGATGACCAGCTCAGCAAGTTTTCATTAATTGCATTTCAGCCCCTGGTCCCCCGAAAGGTCGTTTTCACTTGGTTTTCTTGCATTCTAAGACTTTATATTTGACATATGGGGCTTTAAGGCTTATACCATCTTTGTCAAGTCCTCGGGTAACTTTGTGATCACCCGAAAAGCCCTAATTTTCAATGTTGACGATTCTAACCCTCACGCACGAATTTGATCACAACTTGTTCATACGATAACGAAACTTTATGAAATTTTAATGGTGCATTCTAGTGAGCATAATTAATCGTTACAAGGCTTCGGGTTTGCTAAAAGGTCACTCAGAGGTATATCTTAAACATGTTGACACATTTAACCCCTGTAGTTTGTAATCTCTCACTTTCTTTCACAATTCGCTTCGTATGATCCATGATCCATTCGTTTAAGGTTATAAACATTATGTAGGGTTATTGTAAAGTATATTTATTCACTGTTGACATTTAAAACCCGTATATTCACATACTTTCCAGGTTTGTCAACTTTGGTCCTTCAAGAACATTCTTACACACGTTCAAACTTATGACACGTGTCAACACATCAAAGGACGTAAATTTTCGAGGTGTTACATCCTCACCCCCTTAAAAGAAATCTCTACCTCGAGATTTACGGAAATAGATAAGGGTACTTTTCTTTCATCGTGGACTCAACCTCCCACGTATACTCGGGACCTCTACGGGCATCCCATTTGACCTTTACAATCGGTACATGCTTCCTTCGAAGCTTCTTAACCTGTCGATCCTCGATCGACAATGGTTTTTCCACAAATTTCAAGCTCTCATCTATATGCACATCTGTATGTGGTATAACCAGTGATTCATCAGCGAAACACTTTTTCAGATTGCAGATGTGGAACACATTGTGTATACTACTGAGCTCTTCTGGTAAGATTAACTTATAGGCAACTGACCCGATACGTTCGATAACCTCGAAAGGTCCTATGTATCTCGGGCTTAGCTTGCCTTTCTTACCAAATCGCATCACTCCTTTCCAGGGTGATACTTTAAGCAAAACCTTATCACCTACCTCGAAGTTAAAAGCTTTACGCTTTGGATCAGCGTAACTCTTCTGCCTATCTCGGGCAGCTTTGAGACGGTCACGAATCTGGACAATCTTGTCCGTCGTTTCGAACACTATCTCTGGTCCCGATAACTGGACATCTCCAACTTCTGCCCAACAAACAGGCGTTCTACACTTTCTACCGTATAAGGCCTCGAAAGGTGCAGCCTTAATGCTGGTGTGGTAGCTATTGTTGTAAGAGAACTCAATTAATGGTAGGTGGTTATCCCAACTACCACCCAAATCAATCACACATGCACGAAGCATGTCTTCCAAAGTTTGAATAGTACGCTCACTCTGACCGTCTGTCTGAGGATGGTAAGCCGTACTAAAATTCAAACGCGTGCCCGAAGATTGTTGGAAGCTTTTCCAAAAATGTGACGTGTATCTAGTATCTCTGTCAGAGATAATAGACACAGGTATGCCATGTAAGGCTACAATCTTATCAACGTATAACTGGGCTAACATGTCGGAGCTATAAGTCTCCTTAATGGGTAGGAAATGTGCTGACTTAGTCAGTCTATCAACTATAACCCATATCGTATCATTTCCTTTCCTTGTCTTAGGTAACTTGGTAATAAAATCCGTCGTCACCATCTCCCACTTCCATGTGGGAAGTTCAGGCTGTTGTAGCAAGCCTGACGGCTTTTGATGCTCGGCTTTTACCTGCGCACATGTCAAGCATTTAGCTACATAGGTGGCTACAGACTTCTTCAAGCCTATCCACCAATAATTCGCCCTTAGATCCTGGTACATCTTATCAGCTCCAGGATGAACGGAGTATTTGGAACTATGGGCTTCCTGGAGGATGACATCACGAAGTCCTCCATAAATTGGAACCCATATTCGTCCATTCAATCTTAGTATTCCGTCCTTGCTAAGAGTTAACTGCTCCTCAGTTACCCCTAGCTTTTCGTTAGGATAGTTAGCTTCCAACACAGCTTCCTTCTGTGCAGCTAACAACCTTTCTATCAAATTGTTCTTTATTTCCATGCGCTTGGCATTGATTCGGATGGGTTTCACCCTTTCCTTTCGACTCAAGGCATCAGCGACTACATTCGCCTTGCCGGGATGGTATCTTATTTCACAATCGTAATCATTCAGAGTTTCCATCCATCGGCGTTGCCTCATGTTTAAGTCCTTCTGATTGAACAGATGTTGGAGGCTCTTGTGATCAGAATAGATCACACATTTGATTCCATATAAGTAGTGCCTCCAAAGTTTCAGTGCGAATACTACGGCACCCAGTTCCAAGTCATGGGTGGTGTAATTCTTTTCGTGCACCTTTAACTGGCGTGAAGCATAGGCAATGACTTTGCCTTTCTGCATAAGCACACATCCCATCCCGGTGTGTGATGCATCACAATAAACTACAAACTCCTCTATTCCTTCAGGCAATGTCAGTACTGGAGCATTGCTCAACTTTTGTTTCAGAATATCGAAGGATTCCTGCTGCTAGGACCCCAGTCAAACTTAATCTTCTTACGCGTCAGCGAAGTCACGGGTGCAGCAATCCTTGAGAAGTTTTCAATGAATCGCCTATAGTATCCTGCCAAACCTAGGAAGCTTCGAATTTCTGTAGGCGTCTTTGGCTCTTGCCAATTCATGACAGCTTCAACTTTAGTGGGATCTACTTGGATACCATGCTCACTAACAACATGTCCAAGAAATTGGACTTCTCGAAGCCAGAATTCACACTTCGAGAACTTGGCATAGAGCTTTTCTTTATGAAGTAGTTCCAAAATGCAGTGAAGATGCTTCTCGTGGTCAGCTTGGTTCTTCGAGTAGATGAGGATATCATCGATGAAAACGATGACAAATTTATCTAAGTGCGGCTTGCAAACGCGATTCATGAGATCCATGAACGCGGCCGGTGCATTAGTGAACCCAAAAGGCATCACTAGGAACTCGTAATGACCATAACGAGTCCTAAATGCTGTTTTGTGCACGTCTTCATCTCTAACCTTCAATTGATGGTAGCCTGACCTCAAGTCAATCTTCGAGAAGAAACTTGCCCCTTGTAGTTGATCGAACAGATCGTCGATTCTAGGCAAAGGATACCTATTCTTGATAGTGACCTTATTAAGTTCACGGTAGTCGATGCACAGACGCATCGATCCATCCTTTTTCTTGACAAATAAAACTGGTGCTCCCCAAGGAGACGAACTAGGTTTAATGAAACATTTGGCTAGCAAATCATCTAGTTGCGTTCTCAATTCCTTCATCTCTGTTGGTGCCAACCTATAAGGCGCCCTTGCTACTGGTGCTGATCCAGGAATAATGTCAATTCTGAATTCTACTTGCCTATCTGGTGGCAAACCATGTAGTTCTTCAGGGAAAACTTCGGGGTATTCAGAAATGACGGGGATATCCCCAATCTTGGGCTTCGGCTCATCAATAATCACTTGTGCCATGTAGATGACACAACCCTTCTTCAAACACTTAGAGTCTTTGAGCATAGACATTTTCTCAGGCAGCCCATACTGGGTATCTCCCTGGATAGTAAGTGATTCACCAGACGGAGTCTTGATCATCACTTGCTTCTTATTGCAGACAATCTGGGCCTAGTTATGAGATAACCAGTCCATGCCTAAAACTATGTCAAAACCGGCTAGTTTTAAAGGAAGTAGGGACAAAGGAAAATAGTGGTTCTTAATGGATATGAAACATCCATCTAATAAGGTTGAGGCGGTTTCTAAAGTGCCATCTGCTAGTTCCACCTCATACTTCACACTTAAGGTCTTAACAGGTAATTTCAACAATTCACAAAACTTATTATCTACGAACGACTTATCAGCGCCTGAATCAAATAACACTCTCGCATAAACATCATTTACGAGAAAGGTACCTGTTATCACATTGTCGTCCTTGACGGCTTCCTTAGCATCCATCCTGAAGACCCTAGCATTGGTCTTCTTAGCCTCCTCGGGCTTCTTGGCGTATTTTGAGCAATTGGTCTTGATGTGCCCCTTTTCATTGCAACCGTAGCAGGTCGCATCCTTCATCTTTTTGCAATCCAAGGTCTTGTGTTCCTTGGATTTGCACAATCCACATGCAAAAGTTTTTGATTGTGAATTCGAATTCGATTCAAACCTGCACTTCCCAAAGTGCTGTCTCTTGCAGATTTTACATCTGGGTTTTTCACCCGACTGCTGACCATCCTTCCTAAATCCTGACCCCTTCTTGTGGTCATTGTTTCCCTTCTACTTCTTGTCTGAACGTCGTGAGTTGTCATCCTCACGCTTCCTCTTTTCGGTATCGGTGTTCCTCTGCGATTTCAGCCTGACCGCATCCAAGGTAAGAGACAATGATATGTCCGCTACAGACCGAAAAGTAGCTGGTCTGGAGGCCTTCACACTTGCCTTGATCTCCGGGGCCAAACCCCCGATAAAACGAGCTATACGTTTGGGTTCCGGGGTTACTAGATATGGAACCAATCTTGACAAAGTGTTAAAGCTGGTGAGGTAGGCCTGACAGTCTAGGTTTCTCATGACCAGCGACAAGAAGTCAGCTTCAATTTTCTCAACCTCATGCTGAGGGCAGTAATTTTCCTTGATCAGTGCCATGAACTGTTCCCAGGTCATATTGTACAACGGGACTTTCCCCGTAGCTTGGATCAAAGATCTCCACCAAGCTAATGCTTCTCCCTTAAAAGACTGTGACACGAATTTCACAATATCCTTATTCTTGCAACCACTGATGTCCACAATCGTATCCATCTCGTCCAACCAAGTCATGCAATCTACTGCTCCTTTTTCCCTAGTGAAATCCCTGGGTTTGCACGAAACGAAGTACTTATAGGAGCAACCCTTATTACGGGGTTCTTGATTCTGTACGACTCTTTGGGATGGAGCACTCCTCTGGTTTGATGAGTGGTGAGAATTACTGTTGTGGGCAGTGTGGGTCCTGGAGGGTGTTCTAGAGTGTGGTGCAGATTGGGTCCTTGCACGGGTACCACTTGATTCATGGAGCTGTCTATCCATAGCTCGATTTACGGCATTATCTATCATTGCCTGTAATTCTGCACCCGCTACATTTACTCGGGCATTATCATGCTCTCTCCCTGGGTGACTGTTGACCTCATTTGAGTCTGCCATGTAGCTTGAACTGTTACATATCGACAATAATTTATTGGTGAGTTTATTATAGAATTGCCTTTTATGGCAATTTTATTAACCGTAGTTAAACATAGACCATATATGGTTAATTTAGTACTCACATTTATTTAGGATTTCAAATATAATTTATCCTAATTATAAAACAATAACAGTTTTATTAGCACATAAGGCCTAGTCACAGGGACAAATTAAATCATACGCTATGATTTCAGAGAATCAAGGCTTTTTAAAGTTTGAACATAGTTCATTACCTTTATCAGACAGAGTCGCAGACTATTACTGTCTTTTGTCTCATATGAAAATGAGAAGGGCCCGTAGGCATTCTATTACCAATGGATGGTAAAAAGAACTGATCATAATTATTGATGATTTAACCCATGATTCAGAGATCATTTAGTTGGGTTAGGAATCTTTGAAAAGATCCTTTGTAATAATAACACGTGTGATTTTAACGAATCACGTCTGCCAGGAGTGTTAACATGTTTTCAGATGTTAACTGGGATTTGAATCTTTTTAACGGGTTTTACCATCTTGGCCAGGTCTTAAAATGACTTGCGGCTAGGTTATACCTTTAATGTGACAACTCGAATTTCCGGCATTCTCTATTCGCATTAATGCACGTTGACTTTGACTGTTTAGTAGTTGACCTGTTTGACTTCGTAACTGTACACTTTGTGATATGATAAAATGTAGTGTACTTGCATGGTTATGTGTAATATGATAGCTTGCATACTGTTTGAAAAACTTAGACTTATAAACCATAAAACAACTCGACGAAACAAGTGAGATCCGCCAAGTTTGACCTCGACGAAACAGGTCAGTTTCGTCAGCAATCTTCTCGACGAAACAGGCTGTTTCGCCGAGCCCAGTTTCACCGAAGCCCAGTTCGGGCCCAACACGCTATTTTGAGTTTAAAACGTGAAACAACATCAGTTTTTACATCTGCTATCAAACAACCAAAACCCTAGAGCCCCTTTCCCTCCTGTGCGACGGCAGTTGGAGGTTCCCGAAGATATCTTAGCGATCGATTCGTATTTCTCTTATTCCGGTTAGTGTGTGTTCGTTAATCGGTTTAATGTTTCTGTAATAGCTCGATTCATGTTTGTGTATATGCTTGATTTCTGGATTATATAGGAGTATATGGGTATGATGTTCTTGAGTGCGATATACATGGTTAATCGGATGCGTAATTCTATGCGAAACTGATTATGATCGAATGCTCGGTTCTGAATGTTGTTAATATGATTTGATTCTGAATTCAAGTTAGCATCTTGATAGGGTTCAATGATATGATTGTTGGATGTTAAATTTATATGTTATACACAAAAACTAGGGTTTATGCTAGACAATGATTCTTGGATGATTGAGTTGTGATGATTCGTTCTGCACATTGACCTTCATATGATTTCTGATACTGATAACGGCTGCTAGCATGATTAGGGTTCTGTGTATATTTGTAACTGCTGCATCTGTTGTCTGCGAAACTGACGTCCGACGAAACAGAACTCTCGGCGAAACAGAATGTGTTTCGCCAAGAGTAGTCGACGAATCAGAAGTTCTGTTTCGCCAGGGGACACCTCGACGAAACAGAATGTGTTTCGTCAATATCTTGTTTCGCCAACTTATGTGTTTCGTCGAGCTGTGCTGTAACTTGAATGGATTCTGTTAAGTGTTAACTGGAATATTTAACTGCTGTTAGACGTTAGACATGACTTGTATGATTGTGATTACGTGCTACCTGCTTATACGTGAGCAACTTGAACACCAACTGATTATTCTATACGTACGTACTTTAGGACGTGATTGACTTACTTTGAGCACATACTTAGCATACCGAGCAAACTCAGGTGAGTTCACACACTTTCTAAGGCATGGGATTCCCGGTGGTTGGGAATGGGTTAAAGAAATTAAAAGGAACCTACATATCCTCCTTGGGTAGGATATGTACCGCCATCCTCCATAGGTAGGATGCCAATATTAATCCTGCGTATTCTCCTTGGGTAGAATACGTACGTTCGTCCTCCTTGGGTAGGACAACAACCTTAACTATACTTGAACGATCTTCGCAAACATGCCTGGAATGGCCGCGAACTATACTAAAAACGATCTTCGCAAACATGCCTGGAATGGCCGCGAACTATACTTTAATCTTCGCAAACATGCCTGGAGGGCCGCGATACAAATATAACTAGTCTAGAAAACATGGGAAACTCCCACTAAACTTCGCAAACATGCCTCGAGGGCCGCGATGCTATTACATACGATACCTGATTACAAATCGAACATACGATTTACGAAATGAACATGATAACTAAATAACCAACTGTGAACTCGCTCAACTAGTTGTTGACTCTCTGTTACATGCCTTGCAGGACCTTAGGTACATATGGAGCTTGCACAGGAAGGAGCAGGTCGTTGTGGGATACGGATCGTAGACGATATTTGAACTTATAACTTACTTTGGGTTTCCATTATTATGCTTCCGCTACTTAAACAACGTTTGGTTATGAACATCGGTCATGTCAAGATGAATTGCATTTTCCTACTTTTACACTTAATTACTATGTTTGACATGATTGATGGCTTGATCCTGGTCATGTCACGCCTCCAAGCGGTGGTACTCCGCGTGTGGATTTTGGGGGTGTGACAGATTGGTATCAGAGCCATTGGTTATAGAGAACTCGGTTTTAATAAAGGGAAAACGATTTTGTTAAAACCAGACTATAACCAGAACAGTGCTCTCAACGATCCACAACGACGCTTCGCTCCACGTGCAAGGCTCAACATCATAGGTACTACTATTCATGTTACTTTACCTACATGCTAGAACTACATAGAACTTTGCTCGCGGTATGCTTAGAGTACAGAACCTACTATATGTTGTTGCTTGAGAATACTTGTGTGCTCACTCTCTTCGCACTATTCGCGAACCTCTCACCCACATGTTCTCCTTGATGTCAAGATCATGTGTGGACGCGTTAACCTAACTCAAGCCCAGTTGGCGGCTTCGATCACTGAACAAGTCACTGCAGCACTTGCAGCTGCCCAGGCAGGAGGTGTAACCTGCCATCGCCACTTACTCTAGGATTTTTAGATCCTACTCTCGTAACTCAACACTTGTGCTCAATTTTGATTACTCTTACGCACACGACAAGTCAACACGCTCAGCCACCTGTATGCATATACACGACTTTTTTTATGGACTGTCGTCCTACTACTTTCAACGACACTGAAGGAGCTGTTGGACTCCTCCGTTAAGTTCGAGGAACTCGAATCGGACTTCGATTATGCGAATGACCCGAGGCTAGTAAGGTGAAATATGCCACTGATGGTCTCGAAGACACTGCGCAAACTTGGTGGAACGCGCAAGTTACGATGCTGGGGGCTGGCGGCTGCTAATGCCACCCCTTGGGACGAATTCAAGAAACTAATCAAACTAGAATACTGTAACTATGATAACATCCACAAACTGGAAGTGGAGTTCTTTAACCTGAAGATGACGGGGTCAGAAATAGAGGCGTATACGAAGCGATCTAACGAACTGGCAACTTTGTGCCCTACTATGGTGGAACCTCCCATCAAGCGCACCGAGAGCGGTACCTCAAAGGCTTAGTACCAGAAATTCAAAGTCATGTGATGACTGCTAATCTTGCTACTATTCAAGATGTTACTCATCTTGCTCATCGTCCCACAGACCAGGCAGTGGAACAGAACAAGCTGCCTAGACGTATTGGTGCTACTACTACTACTTCTGCTATTCCCAGTGACAACAAATGAAAGTGGGATGGCACCTCTAGCAAGGGTTCGACTACGATTCCGTCACAGACACAACAGTGAAAGATCGATGACAACCAAAGTCCTGGTCAGCAACCTTTCAGCAGTCAATGGCAGGGTGGATACAGGGGAAACCACCCTAAGTGCAAACAATGTAACTTGCACCACAGCGGGCAGTGCAACCGAAATCATTGTCAATGATGCGACAAGCTTGGTCATGGAGACAAAGATGGTAGAAACTCACGTCCTGCAAGCCAGAACCAATAACAACAGATACAAGATCTATAGAATCAGCAGCAACGGCAGGGTAACAAGGGATGTTATCAGTGTGGGACTGAAGGTCACTTCAAGAGACACTGCCCACGGTTGAACCAGAACCAGAATCAGAACCACAACCAAGGAAACGGGAACTAGGGAAGACAACAACGTGGGGTAATAACGACGACAATGGTGCTAGGGGACAAGCATTCATGATTGGTCAGGCTGATGCAAGGAACGATCCTAATGTGATTATGGGTAAGTTTCTTCTCGACGACTTTTATGTTACTATACTATTTGATTTGGGTGCGGATACCAGTTATATGTCTCTGAAAGTTAGTCAAATGCTTAAACGCGCACCAACACTTTTGAACACCAAACATGTCGTAGAGTTAGCTAACGGAAAAAGTTTAGAAGCCACACATAGTTCAGGGTCGTAACCTTATCCTCGCTGGTCAGACTTTCTCTATCGACCCCATTCCTATAACTCTGGGTAGCTTTGACGTCGTCATTGGTATGGATTGGTTATCTTAACAGCAAGCAGAGATCTCATGTAAAGAAAAAGTTATTCGTATTCCTCGTTCGGACAAGAAACCTCTCGAAGTTCAAGGCGACAAGAGTGGTGTCGTGAGTGGCATCATACCCTTCTTGAAGGCCCAGAAGTGTTTACGAAAGGGCGGCCACACAGCTGTTTTAGCACTCGTTACTGATACATCGAAGAAAGAGAAAAAGATTGGGGATATTCCAGTGGTCGAATTTCAGATCGAGCTCCCTCCAGGAGCAGCACCCATAGCTCGAGCACCTTATCGCTTAGCTCCAACGGAACTGGAAGAACTGTCTAAGCAACTACAAGAACTCTTGGAAAAGGGTTTCATACGTCCTAACTCTTCGCCTTGGGGAGCTCCAGTGTTATTCGTAAAGAAGAAAGACGGTACGTTCAGGATGTATATAGACTACCGTGAACTCAACAAGGTGACGATCAAGAATCGTTATCCTCTTCCGCGCATAGATGATTTATTCGACCAGCTGCAAGGGTCGAGCTACTACTCCAAGATAGACATAAGGTCAGGATACCATCAGCTGAGAGTCCGGGATGAGGACGTCTCCAAAACAGCATTCAGAACTCGCTACGGCCATTACGAGTTTTTGGTCCTGCCATTCGGGCTAACGGACGCGCCTGCGGTTTTCATGGAATCTTATGAACAGGGTGTGCAAACCTTATCTTGACAAGTTCGTTATTGTTTTTATTGACGACATCCTGATCTATTCGAAGAATCAGGAGGAACACGAGCAGCACTTACGACTTGTTTTGGAACTCCTTCGAACGGAACAACTGTACGCCAAATTTTGGAAATGCGACTTCTGGCTTCGTGAAGTCCACTTCCTAGGCCATGTGGTAAACAAGGATGGGATTCATGTCGATCCATCCAAGGTAGGTACGATCAAGAACTGGCCTGCACCTCGCACACCGACAGAAATATGCCAATTCTTGGGTTTGGCAGGTTATTACAGACGATTCATCAAAGACTTCTCGAAGATTGCTCAGCCGCTTACACTACTGACACAGAAAGGTGTTGCTTACCGTTGGGGTAATACACAGGAAACAGCGTTTCAGCACTTAAAGGATAGACTTTGTAGCGCACCTATCCTCTCATTGCCTGAAGGCACGGACGATTTTGTAGTTTACTGCGACGCATCCATCCAAGGTCTTGGATGTGTGTTGATGCAACGGGATAAAGTCATTGCTTATGCTTCGCGCCAATTTAAGATTCACGAACGGAATTACACTACTCATGATTTAGAGCTGGGAGCCGTTGTTTTCGCGCTCAAGATATGGCGACATTACCTGTATGGCACTAAGTGCACCATCTACACCGATCACAGAAGTCTCGAACATATTTTCAAGCAGAAAGAGTTGAACATGCGACAACGTAGATGGGTCGAGCTACTGAACGATTATGAGTGTGCCATAAAGTACCATCCGGGCAAAGCCAATGTGGTGGCCGACGCCCTCAATCGAAAGGATACTACACCTAGGCGTGTACGAGCGTTGCAACTCACCATTCAGTCTAGTCTTCCTTCACAAATACGAGATGCTCAGGTAGAAGCATTGAAACCAGAAAACGTTAGGGCTGAAGCCCTACGCGACTCAAGGCAAAGATTAGAACAAAAGGCAGACGGAGCCTACTATGTAACAGGACGCATCTGGGTCCCACTCTATGGCAACTTACGCGAGCTTGTAATGGATGAAGCTCATAAGTCTTGCTACTCGGTACATCCAGGTTCGGATAAAATGTACCACGACATCAAAACTACATACTGGTGGCCTAGCATGAAGGCCCACATAGCCACATACGTTAGCAAATGCTTGACTTGTGCGAGAGTCAAGGCAGAATATCAGAAACCGTCAGGACCACTTCAACAACCTGAGATACCACAATGGAAATGGGAACAAATTTCCATGGATTTTGTTACAGGCTTACCTAGATCTCAGCACGGAAATGATACGATTTGGGTGATCGTGGATCGACTCACAAAGTCTGCTCACTTCCTGGCTATTAAGGAAACAGACAAGTTCTCTACCCTAGCAGACATCTACTTAAAAGAAATGGTTTCAAGGCACGGGGTGCCAACCTCTATCATCTCTGATCGTGATGCACGCTTTACTTCAGAACTGTGGCAAGCAATGCATAAATCTTTTGGCTCTCGATTAGACATGAGCACAGCTTATCATCCTCAGACGGATGGGCAGTCTGAGCGTACTATTCAAACTCTAGAAGACATGCTTCGGGCGTGCGTAATTGAATTTGGCAATGGTTGGGAAAAACATCTGCCACTTGTGGAATTTTCTTTCAACAACAGCTACCACACCAGCATTTAAGCTGCACCATTCGAGGCACTGTACGGGCGTAAGTGCCAGTCACCTCTCTGTTGGGCAGAGGTGGGAGAAAGTCAAATCACAGGTCCAGAAATGGTAGTCGATACTACAGAAAAGATTGCACAAATACGACAACGCATGGCGGCAGCACGCGACCGTCAGAAAGCATACGCCGATAAAGACAGGAAACTACTCGAATTCCAAGTTGGGGATCGAGCACTACTCAAAGTTTCACCCTGGAAGGGTGTGGTTCGTTTTGGCAAACGCGGCAAACTTAACCCACGATACGTTGGACCATTTGAAGTCATTGAGAAAATAGGCAAAGTGGCCTACAGACTGAACTTACCAGCTGAACTCAGTGCAGTTCACAATATCTTTCACGTGTCGAATCTGAAGAAGTGTATGTCAGATGAGACCCTCATAGTTCCCTTGAAGGAACTCACTATCGACGAGCGGTTGCACTTCGTCGAGGAACTTGTTGAAATCACGGACCGGGATGTTAAGGCCCTCAAGAACACGAGAATCCCTCTTGTACGAGTTCGTTGGAACTCCCGTCGCGGCCCAGAGTTCACCTGGGAGCGTGAAGATCATATGGAACTCAAATATCCTCAGTTATTCGAAACCAATGCAACTACTACTGAGGCTGAAGCTACCAATACAGAATTTCGGAGCGAATTCCAAATCAACGGGGGGATGATGTGACACCCCAGGAAAACCAGTAATCTTCGCAAACCTGCTCGGGGAGCCGCGATACAATACAGGTAAACAACGTCACACTATTAGCTTTCCTCAGTAACTGCATGCTAAATTTCGGGACGAAATTTCTTTCAAGTTGGGGATAATGTGACAACTCGAATTTCCGGCATTCTCTATTCGCATTAATGCACGTTGACTTTGACTGTTTAGTAGTTGACCTGTTTGACTTCGTAACTGTACACTTTGTGATATGATAAAATGTAGTGTACTTGCATGGTTATGTGTAATATGATAGCTTGCATACTGTTTGAAAAACTTAGACTTATAAACCATAAAACAACTCGACGAAACAAGTGAGATCCGCCAAGTTTGACCTCGACGAAACAGGTCAGTTTCGTCAGCAATCTTCTCGACGAAACAGGCTGTTTCGCCGAGCCCAGTTTCACCGAAGCCCAGTTCGGGCCCAACACGCTATTTTGAGTTTAAAACGTGAAACAACATCAGTTTTTACATCTGCTATCAAACAACCAAAACCCTAGAGCCACTTTCCCTCCTGTGCGACGGCAGTTGGAGGTTCCCGAAGATATCTTAGCGATCGATTCGTATTTCTCTTATTCCGGTTAGTGTGTGTTCGTTAATCGGTTTAATGTTTCTGTAATAGCTCGATTCATGTTTGTGTATATGCTTGATTTCTGGATTATATAGGAGTATATGGGTATGATGTTCTTGAGTGCGATATACATGGTTAATCGGATGCGTAATTCTATGCGAAACTGATTATGATCGAATGCTCGGTTCTGAATGTTGTTAATATGATTTGATTCTGAATTCAAGTTAGCATCTTGATAGGGTTCAATGATATGATTGTTGGATGTTAAATTTATATGTTATACACAAAAACTAGGGTTTATGCTAGACAATGATTCTTGGATGATTGAGTTGTGATGATTCGTTCTGCACATTGACCTTCATATGATTTCTGATACTGATAACGGCTGCTAGCATGATTAGGGTTCTGTGTATATTTGTAACTGCTGCATCTGTTGTCTGCGAAACTGACGTCCGACGAAACAGAACTCTCGGCGAAACAGAATGTGTTTCGCCAAGAGTAGTCGACGAATCAGAAGTTCTGTTTCGCCAGGGGACACCTCGACGAAACAGAATGTGTTTCGTCAATATCTTGTTTCGCCAACTTATGTGTTTCGTCGAGCTGTGCTGTAACTTGAATGGATTCTGTTAAGTGTTAACTGGAATATTTAACTGCTGTTAGACGTTAGACATGACTTGTATGATTGTGATTACGTGCTACCTGCTTATACGTGAGCAACTTGAACACCAACTGATTATTCTATACGTACGTACTTTAGGACGTGATTGACTTACTTTGAGCACATACTTAGCATACCGAGCAAACTCAGGTGAGTTCACACACTTTCTAAGGCATGGGATTCCCGGTGGTTGGGAATGGGTTAAAGAAATTAAAAGGAACCTACATATCCTCCTTGGGTAGGATATGTACCGCCATCCTCCATAGGTAGGATGCCAATATTAATCCTGCGTATTCTCCTTGGGTAGAATACGTACGTTCGTCCTCCTTGGGTAGGACAACAACCTTAACTATACTTGAACGATCTTCGCAAACATGCCTGGAATGGCCGCGAACTATACTAAAAACGATCTTCGCAAACATGCCTGGAATGGCCGCGAACTATACTTTAATCTTCGCAAACATGCCTGGAGGGCCGCGATACAAATATAACTAGTCTAGAAAACATGGGAAACTCCCACTAAACTTCGCAAACATGCCTCGAGGGCCGCGATGCTATTACATACGATACCTGATTACAAATCGAACATACGATTTACGAAATGAACATGATAACTAAATAACCAACTGTGAACTCGCTCAACTAGTTGTTGACTCTCTGTTACATGCCTTGCAGGACCTTAGGTACATATGGAGCTTGCACAGGAAGGAGCAGGTCGTTGTGGGATACGGATCGTAGACGATATTTGAACTTATAACTTACTTTGGGTTTCCATTATTATGCTTCCGCTACTTAAACAACGTTTGGTTATGAACATCGGTCATGTCAAGATGAATTGCATTTTCCTACTTTTACACTTAATTACTATGTTTGACATGATTGATGGCTTGATCCTGGTCATGTCACGCCTCCAAGCGGTGGTACTCCGCGTGTGGATTTTGGGGGTGTGACATTTAAGATCCTTAATTAAAAATTTAAATAGGCAGATAGATTTTTAAAAGAAATGATTCCGATTAATTTATTTCATATATAATTTAATTATGCATAACATAGCAAAGATGAAATTTATAAACTTACATTCCATTTAAAATTTTAAAAGTAGTACACTTTGCCCTAAACGGGACTTTTCACAGAAACATTTGCCCACGCAGGAGCTATACAGATAATACATGTCCTCACAGGGACGGTTTACAAAAGTAAATGTCCACGCAGGGACTAATAGAGACAAGTCCTCGCAGGGACTAAGTACAAAGATAGATGTCCACACAAGGACTACATTTAAAGAAGGAAATACAATAATACATATTGGGATTTAACGATCCCGTTTCTTCTTTCCCTTTAGCAAACTTTCCAGACCACTCATGAATCCCTAATTCTTCCTACGCTCTTTCTCGAGGTCTCGCTCAACCCTGCCCAGTCTTTGACGGAGATCCTCCTGCTCTGGTGGAGAAAACCGTGGTGGCTGGTATTGTGGCGGCGGCTGAACAGGTACTTGATACCCTCGAGCTGGGCGTCCTATTCCCCAAGGGGTTCCATAAGGTCCTTCTGGGTTAAAGGCATTGTAGTTTGCTGCCACTTGGTAAGGATCCTCAGCATAGTTATAGTTATGGTATGCTGGCGGTCCGTATGGGTTGTAAGCTGCTGGAGCAGTATAAGCAGGGATAGGGTTGCCAAAACCCGGTGATGGCGGTGCAATAGGTGCCGAATTCACCTCTGAAACTGGAACTGAAGGTCCATCCTCCTGTGGCTCTTCATATAGTGGCGGGTAGTGGCTGCCACTAGAGTGTTGAGGGGTGCTAAAATGAAAATCCCCTTCTCGTGCTGACATCCGTGCGCCAGTCCTCCTACGTCTTGGTGGTGCTGGAGGCTCTAGATGAACTGGCGGCGGTGGAGGCGGTGGCGTGACTGCCTCGAAACGTGGATCCCCAGAGGGATCTTGCTGCTGCGGTTGCGGCTGCTGGTGAGGCGATGAATGGTAAGATGGTGTATAGTACCACTCACACCGTTCAAACCGTGCCTGATGACTATCCGGACCTTGGTATGGTGTTCCGTGAAAAGACGAACCATCAGAGATCTCAACAGGATGGTTCGGGGTTCCGGTTGCAGGCTCGACGGGATCTGTGTCCTCGTCCATGTCCATCGCTTGATCACCTGAAAAATGATCCTTCGGTCCTAGTGGGTTAAAACCCCCTTGTTCTGGTAGGTAGTCCGCCGGGTTAAACTGGCCCCGAAAGACAGGAGTAGGGTCGTCGAAGGAACGGTGCGATGATGATCGTTGTAGGGGTATGTATGATGGTTGCGGGTTGTGGGGCTCATTCTCGGAATGAGGCCCATAGGAGTGATGATATGGAGGCGTTGAGCTATACGACGTCGATCGTTTGGAAGGCTCCTCATAAATCCTCCATGGCTCTTGCGGATCTGCACTCCTTGTAGAAGAAGGAGTTCACCGGCGCGAAGGCCCGGCCTCATGGTCGTTAGGGGCGCCGATTGGCCCTTTTCCTCGATCTCCTCGTCTGAATCTTGGCGGCATTGCTAAACCTGTTAATATAAACAAGGTAATAACAAGGAAAAATAAAGGACAAAATTTAAATTAAATAAAAACATTTTGGATTATTCCTATGTTCTTTGTCTAGACTCGAAGATTTAGGAATGTGCAATTGTGTCATTGAGATTAAACACAAAAGGCTAGTGTTTAATTCACTCAACGTTGGCTCTGATACCAACCTGTCACACCCCCATTTCCACGTGTCACCGGTGGGCCCAGTGGGGGAGTATCGTGACGTGGTTGGCAACATAATAGTCAAACAACACAATATTTAAATGCACAGCGGAAGCAAAGTATAGATTTAATTCAACCAAACAATATTGTAATATTAAGTATCACAAGTAGTCGAATATAAATCCACAGGTAGATCAAAATAAAAGGAAACAATGTTCAACAGTCTATGACATCCAAGCTTGCGAGACTTATTGTGGATGCTAGGAGAAAAGCCAGCCTATTACGCGTAGTACCTGCACTTAACCTTTTTGAGAAAATACGTCAGTTTACACTGGTAAATACAATCAACCGACTCATTTTGAAAAGAGTTTAAGAAAATGCATTTAAGGCACAAGGCACAAATAATATTTTATAACTTGGGATAATTATTTAATATATAATACTCGTAAAGGATTTACATGTTTCTTATGCGTTCAGTAGCCCGGTTCGTGCCGGGTTAAAGATCAACAGACACACCACATTATGTATATGAGACACTGACAGGTGTACGCCTACACCTGTGTGCTAAGGTCGTGGCCATTTCGTAAAATGATGCCAGGGATATCCGGGACATGGTCATTAACCCCCCAAAGGCTTTAAGCAAACAAAACAATTTAAACGGTCATCTCGATAATACTTAACCCCCAAAACGATTAAGGTCGAATGCCCGACCAAGCGGTATTTTATATACCGTACCCCAAGCCCGTATAAGGGAAAATAAGTTAAAAGTATTTACCTGAGCAAGTATAAATCAAAATCAGCGAGTGCAAGTATCTTTTACCGGTTCTCCTAATCTGGAACGAAGGTTTATAATAACCTATTAGAATCCTAACGGGTCTTTAGTTAAGCTTAAGCTTAGACCGGTTAGTTTTAAAGATACGGTTCGTACGCACGATTAAGCGAAGACCGGATAGAATGTGATCTAGACCCGACAAGTTTGAAGACTTGCTTAATATGGGTATATTATACACATTCTGGATTTTGAGACAAAACCGATAAGGTTTGACCCGTTTTGGCTAATTTATGTAAACTAGTTACATAAACCGAACCGAACGCGTATGAAGCGTAACGGGTAACCATAAGAGTCCTAAACAGGTTTCCTAAGTTAACATGCCTTAAATATGTTGTCATATCATTATGATACCTTCCATTATGCCCAAAACGAGTTTAATTTCATATTAAGCCCCGTAGGGGTATTTTGGTCATTTTAAAGATTATAAAAGGGTTTAATTAAGCTTCTGTGATTCGGGTCTGATTAAATCAGTAAAATAATTTATTTTAACAGGTTATAACATTTGGTTATAAGTCTTATATGCCAAAATAGTTTTAAACCCTAACTATGCGTTTAATACGCGTATAACGCCGTTTTAAGCGACGTACGGTTTAAAATAGGATTCTGAGTTTTCTAATCAGTAAATCAGGTTCAAAACACTTCATTTATTATTTAAAATCAGTAGCAATTGGATTGGCGTTAAAAGGATTTGTAAAACTCATTTTATGGCTTAAAAGGACATATTCGGTATTTACCGAATCAAGGCACTAATCCTAGCTTATGATCAGTTTAAAAATAATTAAAAATCTTCAAAAATCCCAAAATATTATATTACATCAGTGGGTAAAAGTTTTGGTGTCAAAGATTGGGTTTAGATAGGCTTTATGCTAATGACGCTGTTTAATCACTAAGAAGCGTTCAAATACGTCATTGAGCATAACTCCTAATCTATATGTCCAACTGATGTAAAAATTTACAGACATGTTTAATAATTAGCAACTAAGATTATTGTACTTTCACATTTCCAAAATTCTCATTGTATGGTCATAAGGGCATTATGGTCCATATTTAAGCATTTAACGGAAACGTCAGACACTTAAGGATTTAAGTGGTATAAACGCAGAGGGTTATACACACATGTAACTAGGTCCTAATGGAACTTTAAGGCATGTCTAAACCTATCAAAACCGGGTCAGAACTGAAGTCAAAGCAAAAGTCAAACTTTTGCGTCTTTCGGTTCCGAATCGGTTCAAAATAGAAAGTTGTCGAATCAAACAAGCTTAGACAAGTCCGTACACTTATTACCAAGTTATATGAATGATAAAACAGGTTACACACCTTCTATATCGCTAATTACACGTTTAATGATTCTGTTGACTTTTTCTAATTACCGTTGACTCGACAAACGACCTAGTTAGGATGGAAATCAGTGGGTGCCCTTTTAAGGCTTTAAAGCCCACATAATTACCAACTTATAACAACTTTCATTTCGACAAAACCCTGGACCGTTTGTGTTTTATCGCTAAGTTAAACCGTAGTTACGACGGTTTGACTTCTAGGCTATAAACTAAGCATAACTTAATTTAGAAGGGTCGAGGGTACTTACACAAGTTGATCAGATGGTCCTTATGCTCCAGAAGTTGATCAGATGATGAATGGAAGTATGTTGCAACATTATGAAGCTTATATATTGACTTTGATCACACTAGATTGATGCCAAATGGGTCTACCAATGTTCAAGGATGATTACAAGTGCCCTCTACAGCCTAAATACCAGTATAGAGGAGTCCATGGTATGCCAAAATGGCTTTTAAGTCGGTTAACAGGCATGCAGGACATCTGTGCATGTTTTCTGATCAGACAAGGCAGTCGCGTAGCGCGACTGCCGGGGTATTCATGCTCGCGCTACGCGAGCGTGTTGATGACCAGCTCAGCAAGTTTTCATTAATTGCATTTCAGCCCCTGGTCCCCCGAAAGGTCGTTTTCACTTGGTTTTCTTGCATTCTAAGACTTTATATTTGACATATGGGGCTTTAAGGCTTATACCATCTTTGTCAAGTCCTCGGGTAACTTTGTGATCACCCGAAAAGCCCTAATTTTCAATGTTGACGATTCTAACCCTCACGCACGAATTTGATCACAACTTGTTCATACGATAACGAAACTTTATGAAATTTTAATGGTGCATTCTAGTGAGCATAATTAATCGTTACAAGGCTTCGGGTTTGCTAAAAGGTCACTCAGAGGTATATCTTAAACATGTTGACACATTTAACCCCTGTAGTTTGTAATCTCTCACTTTCTTTCACAATTCGCTTCGTATGATCCATGATCCATTCGTTTAAGGTTATAAACATTATGTAGGGTTATTGTAAAGTATATTTATTCACTGTTGACATTTAAAACCCGTATATTCACATACTTTCCAGGTTTGTCAACTTTGGTCCTTCAAGAACATTCTTACACACGTTCAAACTTATGACACGTGTCAACACATCAAAGGACGTAAATTTTCGAGGTGTTACATCCTCACCCCCTTAAAAGAAATCTCTACCTCGAGATTTACGGAAATAGATAAGGGTACTTTTCTTTCATCGTGGACTCAACCTCCCACGTATACTCGGGACCTCTACGGGCATCCCATTTGACCTTTACAATCGGTACATGCTTCCTTCGAAGCTTCTTAACCTGTCGATCCTCGATCAACAATGGTTTTTCCACAAATTTCAAGCTCTCATCTATATGCACATCTGTATGTGGTATAACCAGTGATTCATCAGCGAAACACTTTTTCAGATTGCAGATGTGGAACACATTGTGTATACTACTGAGCTCTTCTGGTAAGATTAACTTATAGGCAACTGACCCGATACGTTCGATAACCTCGAAAGGTCCTATGTATCTCGGGCTTAGCTTGCCTTTCTTACCAAATCGCATCACTCCTTTCCAGGGTGATACTTTAAGCAAAACCTTATCACCTACCTCGAAGTTAAAAGCTTTACGCTTTGGATCAGCGTAACTCTTCTGCCTATCTCGGGCAGCTTTGAGACGGTCACGAATCTGGACAATCTTGTCCGTCGTTTCGAACACTATCTCTGGTCCCGATAACTGGACATCTCCAACTTCTGCCCAACAAACAGGCGTTCTACACTTTCTACCGTATAAGGCCTCGAAAGGTGCAGCCTTAATGCTGGTGTGGTAGCTATTGTTGTAAGAGAACTCAATTAATGGTAGGTGGTTATCCCAACTACCACCCAAATCAATCACACATGCACGAAGCATGTCTTCCAAAGTTTGAATAGTACGCTCACTCTGACCGTCTGTCTGAGGATGGTAAGCCGTACTAAAATTCAAACGCGTGCCCGAAGATTGTTGGAAGCTTTTCCAAAAATGTGACGTGTATCTAGTATCTCTGTCAGAGATAATAGACACAGGTATGCCATGTAAGGCTACAATCTTATCAACGTATAACTGGGCTAACATGTCGGAGCTATAAGTCTCCTTAATGGGTAGGAAATGTGCTGACTTAGTCAGTCTATCA
>JARYGA010061074.1:69522-119447 GCA_030545235.1 Helianthus tuberosus
GGAGAATACTTTACGCTTGCTTGAAATAAAAGCTTGCCCTCAGCATAAAAAATGATGAATCATTGAAAAATGCTAATCATGTGCTGTTGTAAAAAATATCCTCTAAAGGGGACCCACCAAAAGTCGAAGCCGTCATCTCTCTGCTGAACGGAAGTTCTGACCTGAGCTCTCACGGCCTTCGCATCTAACCCCTTACAGATATCATCTGTGGTATACTCACCTGTAAGACTGAATATTGGGATCTGGATACGGGAGTATATTTAAGAGGTGGGACACATGAATGAGTTTAAGTTCTTAATACACCTAACTGTGCTAACTTTGTTTTGTGCATCATTTGAATCATAAAGTGTTGCATGCAATAATGATATGACATCATTAAAAATGTGATGCACATGTATGTATTATGACAATAATAAGAAAGCATT
Source organism: Helianthus tuberosus (assembly GCA_030545235.1). Classification (NCBI taxonomy): domain Eukaryota; kingdom Viridiplantae; phylum Streptophyta; class Magnoliopsida; order Asterales; family Asteraceae; genus Helianthus; species Helianthus tuberosus. The sequence goes on from JARYGA010061074.1 coordinate 69,948, forward strand.
TATGTCATTAATTTAAATCAGCACAGTCACTAAGTCATAAATTATTGTTTAATCAATGTACGGATACATGAAATTTTGACAGTTGTCACAGTGCCGAACTCCAGTATCTTGGGCAGAAATAGGAGAAAATCAATTATCAGGTCCCGAAATTGTACAAAAAACCACTGACAAAATAACCTAAATCAAGGAAAGATTAAAAACGGCACGAGATCGCCAAATGTAACGCCCTGCGCTTTGACACTTTTATTATCTTAGCATGTCTTACCGTACTTCCTGACCGATTATACTTGTACACTCGAGACGGCCGATCATAATGAAAATGAGACTGTTTTAATCATAATTGTGTTAAACTATGTGCAAACTATTACTCTATGTAATGCTTCTTACATGAGAACAATATGTTTATCTAGATTCTTGACTCTTTGTTATGCTTTGATACTTAATGAACAAGAAACTAATTTAACACTAACTCGAAACATAGATTTACCCATGTTGGTTATGTTAATCATGAGTTTAGATGTTATAAATCATAGTAACGGCTACTCACAATAATACGCAACGCAACACTTAACCTCGCTCACAAACAAACCAAAGTTAGGAAACCTAACAAACGCGAACTGGCCGTCCGAATAGCCATTCGTCCGAATGGCCATCCACCCAGATGACCATCCGGAAACTGCCACTCGCCACCGCCTTAACACGTGACCCATCCGAACATAACCATTCGGATAGACCTGTCGCTGTCACCTATAAATAGTAGACTTGAACCTTCATTTTCACCTTTCACCTCTGCTCATTCGCTCCCAAGTTCTTGACGTGATTCAAGGCCATTCTGTAAGCTTTTTCACTCAAATCTTCTTCAATCTTCATCTCTAATCACTTCTACTTCATCTTCTTCATTAAAATCACATACACACCTTAACATTTTCTCAAGAACACTGATTCTAGACCCTCCGAAGGTGGTTTTCACTCGTTTTGCTTAGGCAAACTGTTGTGGAGCACCAATAAGTCAGGATTGGTCTAAGATCTAAAGGATTTTCACACTTTTCAACCTAATTATGAAAGGTTTACACTTTTACAACTTGTTTTAACTTTTCTTCAGTTTTTACACAATATTGATGGAGTCGGGACTCAATCAGGCTCTCGACTCATTCCTTAGTCAAGAGTCGGTTTGAAAACTGGTTTCCACTGAAGGGATGGACCAATTAACGGGTCAAACATGAATCTTTATCAATAACAGCACATTTGTCCGAATGGGCTGGACCCATCCGACAAAATGAACTGGAATTAGTATATTCCGTTGTCTGACACGTCATCACGCCATCTCCGTTAACTTAAAACTTTCGTTTAGAAAATTTTATAAAAAAAAAACTTCAACCACAGATCACCCGCTCGAATGGCCATCCGTCCGGATGACCTGAACCTGTTAATAACCGCTGACTGTTAGAACATTTTTAATCAAAACTTCAAAACTTTTAACAGTTTACAAACAACCACGGACTAACCTAATGACCATCTGTCCGAGTGGCCATCCGTCCGAATGGCCATCCTTTCGAATGGCCATCCGTCTGAATGACCATCCGTCCGGATGATCATCCGTCTGTATGGAACCCATCTGCTCGGATAAGTCTGTTGAACACTTAACTCGTTTTTGCACTATTCGACACTCTGTTCCAGACCGGGTCAGCACTTAGAGGACTTATGCTCTGTTCCCGCACGCAGGCTGATCCAGCGCTCCCTTCGATCCAACCAGACTGTGTTTAGGTCCTAAGCACGCACTGTGAGTATACTCGATCCCTTTTTGCTTTAAACACTTTGGGATGCAACATGTATTCTATATTCAAACACACGACACTTTAAACTTGTTTATAATCATACTCTATCCATCTTAAACATGATACTTGTGACTCTTTTGTGCTATGTGAACGTTTGAATCTTATGTTTAGCCTACCTTGATAATTATAGAACTATAGGATTAACGCACCGCCCTTGAGTCTTGGGGTATTGTTGAGTTTGATTCTTTTACCTCCTCTTCGTGGCGACGATGTAGGAAAGGCACAGTTAACGCGTTGGAAACTTAGGTTAACACATTGATTATGCTGGCTTAGCATGTTGAAACTTGTAATATGTTATTCATGCTGGATATGGGGAAGTCACATTTTAAATTATATATGCTATGAATTAAACTTGTATACTCGCCAACATTTTTGTTGATTTTATTTTAATACATGTTGCAGGTTGATAGACGAAGGAAAACATGAAATCAAGCTAGGATGAACTTAGAAACTCATCTTAGAAAATAAACAATGTTTTGAACAATTTTGATACAATTTTGTTTTTGTTGATCCGTGTATGACATTTTGGTACTCTTTATGAAATTTGATTAAACTATATTGCCACAATTAGTGTTATGATGCTTTGAGCGATTTGTTCGTCCCGCCCCGATGTTTCCTCCATCGGTTGGGGTGTGACACCAAAAGAGTTATGCCGACCATCAACGTAAGCCGTTAGAATTTCAAGTTGGAGACAATGTGCTATTGAAAGTTTCTCCTTCGAAAGGAGTAGTTCGATTCGGTAAGAAAGAAAAGTTAAGCCCAAGATATGCCAGACCATTTAAAGTCATCCAACGAATAGGACCAGTTGTTATCAGCTACAACTACCAGCAGAAATGGCAGGAATACATGATGTATTTCATGTATGCAACCTTAAGAAATGTTTAGCGGACAAATCACTGGTGGTACCTCTTCAGGGCATAGAGGTAAATGAAAAGTTCAAGTTTGTTGAATAACCTCTGCAAATCAAAGATAGAAAGATTAAGAATCTTAAACATAAGAGGTTAATTATGGTCAAAGTAAAATGGGATTCAAAACGAGGACCAGAATATACATGGGAACTAGAATCAGAAATGAAACGAAAATATCCTTACTTGTTCCAGTAAATCTCGAGGACGAGATTTAAAACAAGGTGGGGAGGATGTAACAACCTCCAAAATTTCAATTACCCATTCCTAAAATGCATGTTAAAGAACCCTAATTGAAACCCTGAACTTGTACGGCGCGACCTGAATTGAAAAACAAACGAAACTAGTAACAGGGACCCCCGGAGACTCATGGGGGGGATCCCCTAACTCTCCCGCGATGCGTGGAGCGATTCCTGGACGCGTATAACTTGAATTTGACGAATGGCCAAGCTATATTCGACACAAGGCTACCCTAGGCTAGGTGGGAGTCCCCCGCGACACGCGGAAGGAACAAGGGGGTGGCGCGACGCGCGGGGCGGGTCAAAATTGGGGTATAAATCCCTTAGTCTGGGACAGGGTCAATTTGCTAATTTTGATCGAATTTTTCATTCGTTATACTGCTCTTTGCTCTTTTTCTTTTAATTAACGCCCTAAATTCCCGAAGCTCGGCTCCGATATCAGGGTAATAACTTGATCACTGACACGGTACTATATCCGATCGATTGAAACCGATCCAATGGATGTTTAAGTGTTGCCGGTACCCGGCTATACTTTGTCATTCATTGTGGGTTTTGATCTCGTGATTATCGTTAATGTTGTATTGAGTTAATACACTAATACGTGTGCATTTGTATATTTAATTAGGTTTACCAACTCTAAACCAATAGGTAAGATCTATCAACTTAAACCTGAAATGTGAGTCATTCTTTCTTTTTATCAAAATGTTTTCAAAACCCTATTTGTTACCAAGTTGTAATTACAGTGATTAAGTTTTTGCATTCTGCAATTACTGCCGGTATGTGGAGTTTTGTATACATTACTTGATAAGCTTCACCATTGGACAACGGGTTAGCCAATGTGTGATATGACCATAGTCACAGATCCGGTCGAGTGACAAATACCGATTTGGGGTAATTGGTAAACAATGTAATCACCATCGATACTGTAAATTATAACAATGTGTCTTTTTGTACAAACTGAATGAACTCACCAGTATTTTTCGCTGACCAAATGTTTTTAAAACGTGTTTCAAGTGACTTACTGTGAAGAAAGGAAAAGTGTCGTGAAGCACTGCAGCTTAAATAAATGGCTATGTAAACCTGAAATAAAACGTGTTTTCTGTAAATAAAGGATTTCCCAGAGAAATTCCTTTCTGTAAATACGAGGTTACCCCACAGTCTATGAAATGAAAATTTGGTGTTTTAAAACTCTGATAAATTTTCCTGACACCCGGTCCTGATGATTTTCCGCTGCCAAATAATAAACACCGGTACCACTGTTGTCCGCCTTACGGCGCCCGAACCGGGGTACGGGTCGGGAGCCGTGACATTAACATATAAAAAAACTTTATTTGTTAAATATGGTGGGCTGCCGCCAATAGCCTGTGTCTTGTATGACCTATGGAGAGAAGCACCCATCTTCCCCCTACAAAGCAGAGAAAAATTATAAAAAAAAAAAAAAAACATTATCATGAGATTAACAAAGAAACAAATCATTTGAAAAGTGACATCTTGGACCATTTGGGCATTACTGCCACATATTGTTTGATAATTTGTTAAACGACAAATTAAACTCGACAACGTTTGCCAACAAAGTATTCTTTTTAGGTGTTAATGTGTCATAGTTTTTTGTTTGGAATCTATTGTAAAAAATAATGTTTCTATTTCACATTTTATATAGATAATAACTTTTTTAATATAGTGAGCATATGAATTAGTTGTGAGTAAATGCTCCGTAATTATTTTGTAGTTTTTATCCATTAGTGTTTATCGTTGTAATTTTGTTAGCAAGTTTATAATACTCAGCATATGATATTTCGTATTTGTATTGATTAATGAATTATGGTTAAAACATTATGTATTTATGATTGATTTGATGGAAAGATTAATCTCCTGGTCTAAAACCAAACTCGTGTAATACACGGGCCATAAGCTAGTATAACATATATTGAATGCATCTAATGATTACACTAGATATGTTATGATTATTTTAATGTATGGATTGATGATTACACTATATGTGCTAATGATTATATTTTATAGTGTATGAATTAGTGATTACAGTATATATGCATTGGTATACTGTATGTATTGGTGATTACACGACATGTGTTATTGATTATACTTTAGTAAGTGATTACAATACGCATGCATTCTTACTAGAATGGCAATCGAACCTGAACCCGGCACAGTTGGGATGGGATTCGGGTAATCAGGTATGGGATCTGGTCTGAGATTAGTTTTTATTTTCTCTGCGAGTTTAGGACAGGTTTGGGATTTTGTGATATACCCCTTTACCCGACTCGATTACCCATTAAAGTGTACTCATTTACCCGATATAATTTCTTTTATTTTTTAAGCATGTATATATATGATATATTAGTTATTGGCATAGACTACTCTTTTCATCTATGCATTTTAGTATCTTTTATATACATTTTGGTATTTTATTTATAGGGTGGGAGTTGGCTACAAAATCCATTTTTTCTACAAATTGTAAAAAGTCATAAAACACCATAATATCAACCATAAAACACACTCAAAACCCATAAATAACATAACGGAGATTACTAAAACACCATATCTGTAGGTTTTGTGTTGTGTTTTGGATGATAAGGCTTTGATTATCGAATGACTAACATTAGTGTGTTTTATGTTGATTATCATGTTGTGTTTTATATTTATAGTTGTACGATGTTGTGTTTGAAGTTTTTAAGGAATGTTAGGGTTTGGATATTGTGTTTTAGTGGACTTCAGTATGTTATTTGTGGGTTTTGAGTGTGTTTTATGGCTGAAATTGTGGTATTTTATTACTTTGTACACTTTGTAGGAAAAATGAACTTTGTAGCGGAACCCCACCCTTTATTTATATACATTGTGGTTATTTGGTATATCTTTATAGTGATAATGTTAAATTTAGTTGATTGGTCGTTACTAAATAGATACCTGACAGGTTTTGGTTAGGTATACCTAACGGGTAATATTTTTTTTTTAATTTAATGGGTTTATCCGAAACCCGCGGGTAATTACCCGATAGAAACCCCACGGGTTTTGGGATGGGTTTGGGACAAGCTTATCTCTTTGGGTTTGGGGTTGGATTGCCTAAACCCGTCCGAAACCTGACCCGTTGCCATCCCTAATTCTTACTGATTACACTATTTGTTGGTGATTTTACTTTAATTGTAATATAGAATATGTATTGATGATCACACTACATATGTATTCTTAGTATAGCGTATATATTGGTAATAACACAACATGTTTTGCTAAATACTTTGATGTATTCATTAATTCATACACTATGTCGGCTTGTCCCCGTTTACGGTATGCGCATATAATGTGTATATATGTGTGGGCCATCGGGGGGCAAAAGTGAAAGTGCACTAATTTTAACGTTATTTTACTAATTTCGTGAAAATAACGTTAAAAAACAGGGGACGGTTAATCATGCATCATGTGGTGGCGTTGATAGCCGAAAGACAATGAGGTACATGCAGTAATCGGCCTTTGCTGAGTGTTATATGTCTTATGTCCAATGCTTGATGCAAAATACTATAAAGCCGGGGGTCTCACGGGAAGCAGCCTCTCTATTTCTACCGGGGTAGAGGTAAGGCTATCTAAATCTTACCCTCCTTAGAATCTACCTTAACTTTGCTATTGATAGGATTTAGTGATGATGATGATACACTATGTCGGCTACTGGCGAAGCTTGACGTTTTCGACAGGGGGGTCGGAAAACGTATATACCCAAAATTTCTATAGAATCAGGGGGTCGGAAAACGTATATACCCAAAATTTCTATAGAATCGGGGGGTCAAAAACGTATATACCCAAAAATTTCTATACGAAAACTACATATATAACACTACTGAGCGAAAAGTTCGGGGGGTCGGGCGCCCCTCCCGGCCCCTTCAAAGCTTCGCCAATGAGTGTAATGTATGCATAGACTGCATGGTTATATGTGTTCGTTATTTTTCCTTTATTTTGTTATCTTTTAATATGTCCCCTTCAACTTTTTTTCGATCTAAATTAAATAAATTAATAGCTTTAAAAGTGCGAGGATACAAATCAATTCACATATACAAGTTAGATACATTGGTCGTCATTCGATTTTGTTTTAGTTCTCGTTCAAATTTAATTTGGATTTCGGTTTGTTCTCTATAAGTTGGTTTACACAAGTAAAATAAAAACCTCTTCAGATTAGTTGGGTTATTGACTACTGATATTATCAAATCTCAAACCAACAAATCTACCTTACTGTGAACTGAAGAATTGTTGATTGCAATATTGCTTCACATATGTTCACAAAAACAATCAATATATCATGACAATCAACCAATGTTAACAAAAACAAACAATATCATGACAGATGTTCAGAAAAAACCTTCAACATATCCTGACAATCAACAAATGTTCACAAAAACAATCAAATATATTATGAGAATCAACAAATGTTCATAAAAACAATGAATAGCGCACACTTTGCAGCCATATTTGCTCACCATTAGCAAACACAAGCTGCCCTAACAATGAATGTTTTACACCTACATTTTCTTTTATCTGAAACAAACTATGCATCAAAACCTTTGTATAGTCTCTTGGTACTCCCAAAACCAAAAAATGATATCACAATGAATAAGTGGCTTCTTGCCAATACAAAACACACCTCGTGCTCCAGATAAACGACGACAAACTCTTCTATTCTTTCACCTCCAATGGTGGAAAAAAAAAAGAAAACCAACTTGAAGACGACAATCTACATAAAAACCTGCAAAATACATCAATGGTCTCATTTCAATCTTCCTTTTAATTCACATAGTTTATATCAAGATTAAAAAAAAAACATGCAAACAATATATATAAGAAAATTTTAAGTACTTAAAATGAATTAACATGTTTCATAATTTCAATAGTGCAAATTCCTAAATTGCCACATAGCTCCATGGATATTTATTTTATTATTTTTTTTATTTTTTGTTACATTTTTACTATAATAACTTACCGGCGATTGATAAGTTAAAGCACACAACTAGACAAGTGTAAGATTTGAATGATTAACATGTACCCTTGACAATATGAAGTCAATAACTACATAAAGACCAATCATACCAAGTACTGCACAAACTCTCTGATGCAATTCGAAGACAAAACAGCATGTGGCAACTACTAATTAATATGATATAGAAAGCAGAATCAAAGATAAAGGATTTCCAATCTTACTTGACAAATATATAGCTCTAGCAATGATATATCACATGATGGATTTCGTAATCATTTTCAAAGATGTGCCATGAAAGCTTGTAGTTTTGAGACCCGACGCCGGAACAGTGGTTCCAGCCTGAAAGATGGAACACCAGTCTGCCACCGCTTAACATCATACATGTCATTCCATGCCTGAACTATTTCATCAATTTTGAAACCAAGACCTGCATTGAATAAATTGTGTAAATACATACATGTATTTTTACAGAGAAAATTGTATTAGATAGCAGCCTACTTTCACTTCATTTCTCATTCAGTCCCAAGACTTTGATGTTCTTGGGACATTTTAACCAAGAAACAGTAAAATGCTGACATGGCTCAAAAGTTTTAGCTACAGTTGTCGAATGAATAGTGACCAATATTGGGAGAATTGTCAAGGTAACCCAAAATCTCAAATTTGATAACATAGGCCATAAGGTATAAAAAAAATTTCTCTCAACATAAGATGAGTTAAAGTTCAAGTTTTAAGAATAACAAGCACTATTTGTCAAAATTCAAGTAAATTTGGCTCCCTAACCAAACTTCTACTCCTTTTGACGAGAGAAAAAATTACTCATACTCCACATTGTCAAATTTAGGACTTTTAGTTACCTTTTCTACAATTTCCTGGATTAAAATGAAGTGAAGTGCATTGTTAAATAAGTGCAAATTTCAGATTATTAATGACTTTATTTTCTATATGTATGATTACATTACCTTCAGATGACGTTCCATTAGAGCAATGGTTCTTTACTATTACTGCTAGATCTGTCGGTGATACTCCTGCAAGCTCGAACTTCTCAACTGAAGCTGCCAAAGATTCTTCCCATGCTGACAGGCCCATCTTAAATTCCACAACAGATCGCTCATAAAGCAAAGTACCCCATAAAATGTACATCTGAGACTTCAAATGTGCAGCTTGCTCTGCAGCTTCATCAGCAGGCACATCTTTTAAATACCCTTCCAGCCCCAAATTTACCAAATCGTCCCTGTACTTATCATATAAACTCAATCCATTTAACCGTTGTTCCTCCAATTCTTCCCAAATCTGCATCCCATGTTCCATGCTATCTTCAGCCTTATTATACAAATCCAAAACTTGTGCAGAAAGATCTGAGTCTAAGTTATTCTTGGTTCCAACTGCATAGCACCATGAAAGCTTTGCGAGCTCGAACTGTTGCTGCCCAAGTGCAAGAAAACCTTCATAAAAATCAGGTTTTATTTTTAAAGCTTCTTCGTATTGTAACCCTGCTTTAACATATTCCTTTTCTGCCCATTCACGTCCTTTTTTCACCTGTTCTTCTATTGATTCTTTGGTTCCATCTTCGGCAAACACCACCCATTTTCTCGCTTTGTTCATATGAACATTTCCTAAATTAAACAATCCTAAAGCAGCCATTTCTTGAAACTTCCCACCAGCTATGTCAAAAAGCTTTTGAGCGTTTTCGGTTGTAACGGTTTCTTCAATTGCTTCTGAATATAACTCCATTCCTAGATCATGTAGATCCAGATATGAATCGGATTCAAATCCCACGTGCTCTTTAAACAACCTTGCAAACTGAACAATCCAGTCCTCTACACATGTTGTAACTTTCTCTTCTTCCCGGACTTTACCCACATTTCCGTTCTCTGAAACACTAGATATTAAGCTATTGGCTTTCGGAAAACCGTCACTTGTGAAACCCTCATAAGATGGTTCTTTATCTGGACTAACTTCTACCAAATATAGTCTCAAAGAACCTTGAGGATGACTAGCACTTTCAGCCATTCTCAGCTCAGCAGTAGTTGTGATGGTAATCAAATCTCCTTCTTGATCTTTATACTTAATAAGCACACCCTCTAAGCCTGGAAAACGGTCCCATACTATCTCCCTCACTAAACCAATACTGCAATCAACCGGTAGCTGCGCCAACCTTATGTCATCATTAATCACCAATTTCACCGGCCTCGTGGCAACTTTTTCTTCTTTGATGCTATTTTTATCCTCAACGACAACTTTATCCTCTGTTTTTTTACCAACCCTCTTGTCCTTAACTCTCTTAACCTTGTTGTCCTTCACTTTGTCAACCTTTATGTCCTTACTCTCTTCAACCTTTTTCTCTTTGACTTGTTCAGCTTCAACCTTACTTAGGTTGACTTTTTCAACACCCTTTTTGTCAACCCTATTATTCTTCCTCTTCTTAGTCTTCTCTTTCACAGCTTTGACCGCCTTCAACGGAGAAGGCTCGTCAGGCGGCAAAGCAGCTTCAATCTCCTCAACTTTCAAACCCTTCCCTTCAATCGCCTTCTTCACCGACTCCTCAATCTCCAACGCCGTCACATTACCCGGCTCCATACTCAACACACTCCTCACATCTCTCCACGCCCATTCCAACTTACCCAACGCCTCATAACATCTCGCCCTCTTCAACAGCGCCTTACTATACTTGGGAGCAACCTCAAGCGCCAAATTACACTCATGTATCGCCCTCGGGTACTCCCCAATCCCCATCTGCATATAACACCCCGCCATATTACTTCGCAACGACGCAACATCTATATGATTCCCTGGTAACAGCTTAAGCGCCTTCTCATACGTCAACATCGCCCCCTCGTTATCGCGCTTTTGAAACAACCTGTTTCCTTCCTCCTTCAACTCCTGTGACATCTGAATAAACACAGCAGTGTCCTCATCGACATGTTTCGAACTTCTTTCCACTTTATTCGGTTTCGTAAGTTTCTCAACCACAGGCTCCACCTTCTTCTTACCAGTAGGTTTCCCCATTTCTACTCCAAATAACTATAACTATTATTAACCGTTTTGATCAACAAATCTATACAACTAACTGTGAGTTCAATTGAATAACAATTAATATACAAATTCTGAAAAGAATATGGGTAAACTTAATAATAAGAGGAATTTCGAACCTGAATTTGATTATATATGGAGCGAAACCCTAATTGATGGCGGTTTTTGGGGGAAGAATGTTTTAGAGAAGAAATAGGGTATTGGTATGTATGACCAGAAAGAGTAAAAACTAAAACGACACCGCGTGAAGTCGTCGAATTTGAATAGAGTGTAAGACCCAACCTCACCACAACAGCGTGTGAGAACCACTCAACATTTAATAATTGTTATTTGTTTACTGAGGACCAATTGGCATTTCCTTTCTTCCACTCAGCTGCTTGGTTTATGGAATTGTCATTTTTTTTTTTTTAAAAGAGAACTTCATTAGAAACCACCGAACCCCGCCCAAACGGGAGCCCAAGAACAAAAAACCGAAAAAAACCCAACTTAACAAGGACTACATAATTACAAATTTACACCAATCTAACCAACTAACCGACTTGAACTTCGACCTATTCTTGAACCAAAGGTATCCCAACGACCTGATGTTACTAAAAATGACATCCACTTTAACCTGGGCCGCAGAAAAGACGGCCCTATTCCTGGTCAGCCACAGACACCAACAAGCCACAATAACGATCCCCTTGAGCGCATAAGCCTCCGACCCACTAATCCTGCTATGCTTGTGCACCTCCAAAAGATCTTTAATAGAGAAGGCATAGATATTAGGAATGTGACACCATGTACTAACCTTATTCCAAATAACCGCCGCAACCCCACAAGAGATGAAAAGATGCTCGGCAGACTCCTCTTCGCTGCCACACATTGGACAAGTGTTCTCTCCTCCCAAAAAACCCCTCTTACGCAGCACATCTAACGTAGGGATCCTGTTTAATTCCAGTCTCCACACAAAAACATTACATTTCCCCGGCACCCACTTGCACCACTCAAAGACATACCTGTTGGACGACGCATTGCTACTCGCTATAAGGTTCCGCACAGACCGGACACTGAACACATTGGACCTATCCCCGAGCCACGACCACCTATCCTTCCTGCTGGAAACCCTCACCGAACCCAAAAGGGACTGCAGCTCCGACCATTCAGCCAATTCAGTCGCTGAAGAGGGATCGGACCTCCACAACCAAAATCCGTCTCCCTCTAACCGATCCTTTACCGAACAAGATTTGACCACCTCAAGATGAAATAAGCTGGGAAAAAATTCTTTCAAAGGAAGATCCTTCAGCCACGGGTCTAACCAAAATAAAATATCCTCACCGTTACCCACTGTACCTTTAAACAAACTTCTCATCGAAGGGACTCCCGGGATATTCTTGTTCAAAACCGAAGAGATGGTCGACCAAACACCTCTGTTAGACTTCTTAACAGGTAAGAAAACCCACTCCGAACCTCCCGAATGCAAAGCGTTGATGACCTTAACCCACAGGTTCTCTTTTTCTGTTTTATAACGCCAACCCCATTTACAAAGTAACGCCCTGTTGATGTCCGAGAGCCTCGAGATACCCAACCCCCCAAATTTTTTAGGGGAGGCAACCCTCTCCCAAGCAACCCAATGAGTTTTCTTATTCCCGCTCGAGCTACCCCAAAGAAATTTCTTCATTAAACTCTCCAACTCCGCTATCACCTTACCCGGAGCCCTATACAACGAAAAATAATAGCACGGAAGACTTTCAAGAACCGACCGAACAAGCGTCACCCTCCCTCCTATAGACAACAAGGCGGACTTCCACATTGAAAGACGCTTCTCAAAGACCTCCATCACCGACCTCCAGTTAGCGCTCCTGTTCATGTTAGCGCCTACCAATAAACCGAGATACTTGAAAGGCATGGAATCCGGAGCACACCCGACTTCGGCCGACAAAACCTCTACATCAGCCCCGTCCACGCCAACACCGAAAAAACTAGATTTTTCAAAGTTAATTCTGAGCCCAGAACACAAATAAAAACACCTAAGAATCCTGATCACATTAAGCACATTTTCCTTACTCCAGTCTCCTATAACCAACGCATCGTCGGCATAGAAAAGATGCGACACAAGAGGACCATTCTCCGGGAGCCGAACCCCTTTTAGAATGTCTATATCGCATGCCTTAACAAGCATATTAGAGAGCGCTTCCATAACGATCACGAACAGAAATGGAGAAATGGGGTCACCTTGCCTCGTACCTTTCCCACACTTGAACTCAAAAGTTGGAGACCCATTAACTAAAACCGAAGCCCGCGCTGATGCCAGAATACCGAAAATCCAGCTACACCACTTTTCTTGAAACCCCATCTGACGGAGAATACTAATAACAAAGGACCAACTAACATTATCATAGGCCTTCTCAAAGTCGATTTTCAGGAAAAACGCCTTCTTGTTACTTTTTTTGAGCCAAGACAGAATTTCATTGATGATAAGAGGCCCGTCGAGGATGTATTTTCCGTTCAAAAACGCCGACTGGGAGTCCGAAATAACCGATCCAATGACCGCTTTGAGCCTGCGAGCCAAAACTTTGGAAACCACCTTATTAACCACCCCAACCAAGCTTATCGGCCTAAAGTCACCTAAACCGGACGGATCTCTTTTTTTAGGAATGAGAGCGATAAATGACGACCCGCAGCCAATGTTAACCGACCCACTCTCGTGGAAATGAGACAAAATATTGAAAAAGTCACCTTCAAAAAGCTCCCAAAACCTCTGGAAAAACCGGAAATTAAACCCATCCGGACCCGGAGCCCTATCCCCCCCCCCCCCACAATCGAAGACAGCAGCCTTGATCTCCTCTACCGAGAAAGGAATTTCCAACCCCGCTGCCTCCCCCTCCGCCAACTTCCTAATACTAGGACATGAAAGAGTCGGCCGATCTTGGCATTCCTCCACAAATTTACTCCTGAAAAATCTGAAAATCTCTTTCTTAATCAACGAAGGCTTAGAGATCCACCTCCCTTCCACCTCCAACCCGCGGATAGTGTTACACGCCTTCCTATAATTCACCATGGAGTGAAAAAATTTGGAGTTTTCATCCCCGTCCCTGGCCCATCTAACACGAGACCGTTGTTTCATATCCCTTACCGAAGACAACTCGGCCTCCAACACCACCTTTTTATTTTCCGAAAGAAAATCCATTCTTCCTCCTCGGAGAGATTCCGATTCTCTAGAACCGCCTCCAATTCCTCCAACTCTTCTTTGGCTCTCGAAACCATATCTCCTTCCTTCGAAATCATATCATCCCTCCACTCTTTCAGCTTACTCCTAATATGAGCGAGCTTCCTAATAAGCTGGATATCAGGAGGCCCCCCTGAGTTGACAAAACTGCTACACGCCTCTACCACTGCCTCCTCGAAACCGGCTTTCCCAAACCAAGAATCGAAGACACGAAAAGGCCGGGCCCCGAAATTTGGCGACTTCGTAGTTAGAACAATCGGACTATGATCAGACCACAATATGGGGAGCACCTGGACACACGCTTCCGGCCACAAATTGAAAAATTCCATATTAACAAGGAACCTGTCCAGCCTGCTCATTTTATTGCCATTATCGGAGCTGAACGTGAACTGTCTCCCATTTATCGGATACTCAAGAAGACCAGAATCCAAAATAAACGAATTAAAATTATTGGCGCAGGTTTGTTTGAACGCACAGTTCCTTTTCTCCTCCCGGAAACGAACCGCATTAAAATCACCCGTGATCGCCCACAAACCGTCATTAGCTGCTATAATGGAGGACAAAACTTCCCACAGCTCCCGCTTAGCCAGAATCCCCTAAGGGGCATACACATTAAGGAGATTGACCGGATTATCGACACCCTTCAAACTGCCCCTCACGTGAATATAGTTTCTATCTTTAGCTACCCCAGACTGAGAAAAAACCGCTTTATTCCAAATGCAAACCAAACCTCCCGACTGACCGGAAGGGTTCACACTTTCCAATCCGAAATCTCTATCACCCCAAAACCTCGCTAACTCCGCCTCTGAGACATCCCCTTTTTTTGTTTCCTGAAGAGCCAAAAAATCGACCCCGTATTTGGACCGGAGGCCCCTAATCCAACCAGGTTTAGCATCGCCCCCCATTCCTCTAATGTTAACTGACATAACATTCATTGGAGAACCACATTATTACCTGTTCCAGCTACCACTTTCCTAACATGCCCGAGGTGACCGTTGAGATCTACTCCGATGTCCAATCCGACCGCAATCGTATTCTCCACTTCTTTGGCCAGGCTATCGATAGAAGCAGCCTCCGGGATCGATCCTACCTCCCCGTTTCCGAGAACAACCTCCGGGGTCTCATTGACTCTGCTGGAGCCTGCCTGATCTGAAGCAACTTTGTTATTTAAGTCAAATCTAACGACGTTCCCATCTCTATTACCCTTATCGGTTCCCCTCCCATTGCTATCCTCGAGATCGGTTTCCACTTGCTCTCTTGCAACGAAATTCAGGTTGAATGAAAAAGGTTTATCACGTTGAACCCTACTTCTCTTTAAAGGCCTTTTATCCAAAAGAGGGGAAACATCCTTGGACCGGCCCACACATTTACGGGCGTTAGAAACCATGTTGGGCTTTTTAAGGGCCCGACTACCTTTGTCTTTTGACTGGAAAAAATAAGGTTGCTTGTGGACCCCATCTCCATCATTATTATCCTTGTCCCCCAAAGCATGCTGCCCAGCCGCCATAGGATCCCCATCCCCAGCAGACTTTTCATTTCCAACCTCGTGAACCGGACCGTCTCCTCTCTCCTCATGCACGCCATGCATGCATGCTAACATACGCCTCGCTCGTAGACTTTTCACCTTCCTCCGACCCTTCACCGTCGTCAAGGCACTCCGGAATCCAGTCCGCCGGATCTTCCTCCACCCACACCCTAAACATTTTATCCTTCCACCTTAGCTCCACTTACTCGGAGATCCTGACACCATCCCCAACTAAAACCCCCATGCAGTTTACCGAATAGTCATTGTCCACCGAGGACCTTTGAGACGCATGTAAAATTTTCCCAAATCGGCCGGCAACAGAATCATACGTACTATCAACAGCAAGGTGAACTGGGACCCCAACTACTCTCAGCCAGGCAATCCTTTCAAACGGAAAAGATTGGCCTGTCCAAAAGTCCAATGAGGAGAACCAGGACTTCCACCGGTTATGATCATTGACAACTTCAACACATTGATCTTCACTTGCAAACTTGACCATCATAGATAACCCCCCCCCCCCCCATATAACTGAAATTCACATCCAGAACCCCGGCTTTGACAAACAGATCATTGAGATTATTCAGCACATGCAAATCCACACAACGGCCAACTGCAGCCTTCCCACTCAACTCCTCGAAGGCCGAGGTATCCTCCGGAACCTCCACTGCTTTGCATTCAGAGCTATTCGGGGAAGAAACACATGCCGGCTTACCAGCATTGTTAGAAAATAGATCTCTGAAGGATTTCCCACCACCGTTGTGAATATAAGCTTGATTTTTAAACTGAACGTTATTCGGAGCCCCTCCATTCCCTCCAATCCCGCCCTCCGGCCTACACCCTTGAGATGTGGATGAGGACCCGAATAACTTCTGATTCTCAGACGCAAACTTAGCCACATTCACCTTTAATTTGGAAGCCCCCATTTTAGTTCCGTTCAAGGCTCTTTCTAGCTCATTTATATCCCGAACATCTTTGAAACTAATGAACCCGAACCTATTTCCCAACTTATCCTTCTTCCTGGCAACATAGACCCCAGTAACCTCGCCGAAGACCTTGACGAATTCCGACACCTCCCAAGGAGTACAGCCCTGAGGAAGGTTTGTAACAAAGAACTTTGTTATAGACTTTGGTCCCTCTTTCATCTTTCCTTTCTGTTTTTCCTTCTTCCGATAATGAGGGTCCAACCAAGGCCCCTCCTCCTCCATCCCGAAAACGACACGAAGACACAAGAACACGAAAGGGAGAACACACCCAGAAAGCGAATGGAATCAAAGAAAATCAGGATAGGCTGGAAGGTAGTAGCGCAGACGAGCAAAACAGCCAAACCTCACAAACTATCCCAACCTCCTTCTTTTCGTCGAGCCTCTAGCGAATGTTCCCGGCAATCTCCGAGCAACACGAACGGCCTATCCCGGATGGCGAATGGGGGAGACGAAGGATGGTTTAGGGTAAGAGGTCAAGCCGGAATAACAGCGACCTCCGACGCTAACCCAGGCACTTCCTTACCCATCGAGCCTCCGGCGAAGGTCAGAATACCAACGGTTTCAGCGAGAGAGAAAAAGCCATGGAATTGTCATTTATCACGTTTTTGTTTGGTTTTTATAAGATGGATGAGGATAGATGACTTAGGGTTTTGATAAGTGACGACGGGCCTATGGGTTGCCCTATTTATCCGTCTTGGGTTGTTATCACGTGGGCCCAACAAATGAAAGCCCAAATGCTGATACTTGTCCATTAAGGGACTTTCTCATAAAACGAGGGGGAAAAGATATATTTCACAAAGAAGAGGAAGCATTAAATGCATGATAAGAATGGGATCTCCGGCTGTCACTGTACTACCAAGCTGGCGTCATTAAATGAGGATACAATCCTACCGTTGGTGCTCAGACACGTGTCTGAGTCCCCCAAAGACTGATAGAATCCGTTAGATCGTCTCGGTATGATCCCATTGAAGAGATAAGGGCTTCCGGCTATATAAGGAAGGTAAAAGATGATCTTAAGGGCAAGTCCGAGGTACCTCACTTAATGCTCTCATTTATTCCGACCGCAATTCCGTTACATTAAATACACATGCACATTTATATCACATTCACACCATAGAGATTATTCTGGTGATCACACTCATCGGAATAAGTTACTCTCTAACTCTCCGGCAAGTTTACTTATTCTCACGCCGGAGCTTGGTCACGGATCCCCCTCTCGGGGCCCTCCGTGACGAGGCTAACGGTTTCCTTTTTCTAGCAAACGAAGGCTGGGATATTCCGACGTCAGCGAAGACCCTTTGAACGTCATCAGGGATTTGGGTATTCGACATTGGCGCCATCCGTGGGACATTTCAGTCTAGCTGATTTTCTCACTCCAAAACATAGACGTTGTGATAATCCATTCGAGAAGAAACAACATGGCAACACCACCAAGTTCACGAACCATCCAAACGGTGCAAAACGACCGCGATAAGGTCACAGTGGAGGACATCACTCACGAGGAAGAAAATGAAAACCAGGTAGAAACCCTGGAAAAGGAAGAAGCCATCATTCCAGATTTCGTTGCCATGCATGGGGAGAAGCTGAAAAAACATCTCGAGGATCTAGAAACACGGGAAAGGCTCGATAGCCTCAGGGCTAGACTATCCTTGGACACACCACCCAACCAAGAAGGAACAGATCCACAAAACAAGAACGGTGGCACCGACCATCTAGAAACCTTCATGGCAGCCCTCAGGCAAATGTCCTCGGAAGAAAGAGAAGACCTTATCGTAGGGAAGAAGCAAAAAGGAAAAGAGAAGGAGAAGGAGAAGGAAAGTCAGAGTGATAACAGTTTGGATCAGCCTTACCTCCCCCGAGATCTAGCCGAGATCTCAAAGTTCACCAGAATAATCGCTGAGGCACTTATGCCTCCCAAGATCAAACTACCTCCAAACTTTGATAGGTACGACGGGACGAGAGACCCAGAGGATCATCTCCATGCTTTCAAAGGTGCAGGGCAACTGGGACGATGGCCCATGCCTGTTTGGTGTCACATGTTCGTGCAAACCCTAACAGAGGGAGCCAGGCTTTGGTTCGACAGCCTCCCTCCTGGGGGAATTGAAAGCTACGAGGAGCTAAGTGAGAAATTCCTAAGGAACTTTGGCCAACAAAGAAAGGTAATCAAAAAACCAAACGAGATCATGCATATAAGGCAACGGGACAATGAACGGATAGATCAGTATATGGAGAGGTTTGTCAAGGAAAGTATGAACATCAAAGATGTCCCAGAGGTCATGAAGATCAGCAGCTTCATCAATGGATTAAAGCATGCACAACTATGCGAAAAGTTGGGGGAGGAGTTCCCATACTCCTTCGACAACCTCATGGATAGGGTCAGGGCCTTTGTTAGGGGATGGAGACCCCGGCCCGAAGGAACAACCCAGCTCCAAAACCTCCAGAAAAAGGTACACCCTACTCACGAAAACCAGCTTTTGACAAAATGTTGCATGACAGGATGAGACCCACGTATTCCCCATATAGACCCCGGGGGAGGGGGTCACTCCCTTACTCTGATAGCTTCACACCTCTCACTAAGACTCCAAGTGAAATACTAGCTACTGAGAGGGTGAAAAATTCCTTCCCAAGACCACCCCCCATAAAGCCAGGAACGAAGGCACAACCGAACGAATACTGTGACTTCCACAGGGGATTCGGTCATAAAACTGATGATTGTATGTATTTAAAGAGGGAAATAGAGGCCGCGGTGAAAATGGGTAAACTGGCTCATTTGGTTAAGGAGATTAAGAAAGGAGGAGGGGACCGCAAAGGGAAGGATGTAAGGGAGCCTGGAAGGGCAAATGTAGACATGATCAGGAGAACGGACGAATTTGACACCACCAGGAGTGTAAAAGCTAGAGTCCTGGGCTCCCCAGACCACATGAAAGCTCTCATCTTGATGCCACACCTGGAGGAAAATGAGGTACAGAGGCTTCCCCTCAACATTTCAGCCATAATAGCTGGACACAAGGTAGCCAGGATACACGTGGACGGGGGAAGTGGGGTAGAGGTAATATATGAGCATTGTTTCCTAAGGTTTGACAGGGATGTGAGGGATCGGCTCGAGGAGGACTCTATCCCCCTAGTAGGTTTCAACAACAGTGTGTCACACCCCCTGGGAAAGATCAGACTCACATTTACCGTCAGTATAGGGGACCGTTTGCGAACCATAACCCTAACTTTCACAGTGGTCCGAGCGCCCTCAAAATTCAATGCAATCCTAAGAAGGCCCGGGATTGGTGATTTGCAAGCACAAGCATCAACTCCACATGGAGCTTTAGTGTTCCAAACGCCAAAAGGCTTGGCCTAGGTAAAATCTTCATACGAGGTAGTGTCTTCTGTTTCTGAGAGGGAAGTGTCCGAGAAACCTCAAAAAGAAGGAGTAGAAGAATGGGTCCTTTGCGACAGGTTCCTGGAGCAGACAGTTAAGGTAGGAAGCCACTTGAGTGACAAATGCAAGAGTGCTCTCAAAGAGCTGCTTCTCTTCAACATAGACGTGTTTGCATTTCAACATGGAGACATGACAGGAATCCCAAGAAGTCTGACCGAGCATCGACTCAATACATACACCTGGGCAAGGCCGGTGAAACAAAAGAAACGAATCATGGGTCCTAACAAGAGAAGGGCGGCCTGCGAAGAAATCAGGAAGTTGCTCAAAGCGGGAATATTAAGAGAAGTGAAATATCCATCCTGGGTTGCTAACCCGGTCATGGTCAAGAAAAAAGATGGGGGGGGTGGAGGATGTGCATTGACTTTCAAGACCTGAATAAAGCGTGCCCCAAGGACTGCTATCCCCTCCCGGAGATAGACGTCCAAGTGGACTCACTGTCTCAGTACCCCCTGTAGTGCTTCTTGAACGCTTACAAAGGATATCATCAGATACAAATGTCGATAGAAGATGAGGAGAAGACCGCTTTCATTACAGACGAGGGAACCTTTTGCTATACCAAAATGCCATTAGGGCTAAAAAATGTTAGGGCCACTTACCAAAGGTTCATGAACACCCTCTTCAGAGAGCATCGGGGACGGAACTTGAAAGTGTATGTCGATGACATCGTTATAAAAAGCTTAACTGAGATGGCCATGATAGACGATATAGCCGAAACCATCCGAGCTATGCAAGATGTGAATATGAAGCTGAACCCTGGGAAGTGTTGCTTCGGGGTAGAGGAAGGGAAATTCCTGGGAGTAGTGGTCACCAAGGGAGGGATCAAAGCTAATCCGGAAAAAACTCAAGCTGTAGCCGAAATGCGATCCCCCTGGTCCCTAAAGGATATTCAACAACTGAACGGAAGGTTAATTTCCCTAAACCATTTTCTATCAAAGGTAGCCGACATAACTCTCCCCTTCATGAAGGTACTGAAGGACTGTCTCCAGACGGACAAGTTCAGCTGGACCCCAGAAGCTGAAACCACTTTCCGAGAAATGAAAGATTACATCTGTAAGCTCCCAACCTTAGCCACTCCAGTCCCCGGGGAGGACTTGCTTTTGTATTTGCCAACCTCGAAAACAACCATAAGTGCGGTAATGATGGTGGAACGGGAGGGAAAGCAGATACCGATATACTTCATTAGCAGGACCCTCAAAGGTCCTGAGGAACGCTATATGCCCCTAGAGAAGTTTGCTTTGGCTCTCGTCTTTGCATCGCGAAGACTTAGAAGATACTTCCAAGCACACAAGGTCACCCTAATGACGGATCAGCCCCTCCAAAAAGTACTAAGAGACCAGAACTATCAGGTCGGCTGGCCAAATGGGCGGTTGAATTGGGAGAGCACTCCTTAGAATTCAAAGCCAGAACTGCCATGAAGGGACAAATACTGGCTGGCTTCTTGGCGGAGGTCCCGGAGGATGAAGAGAAGGAGCTCCTAAAGTGGGAAGCTCTGGAGAAGGAAGAAAAAGAGAAGGAGGATGAGGCAATATGGAAACTACTCACAGATGGGGCCTCAAGTGAAGAGGGAAGTGGAGCGGGCATTACGTTGATCAATCCTGAAGGAGTTGAGCTAACCTATGCCATCAGACTGGACTTCGAGAATACCAACAACACAGCGGAATACGAAGCCCTTTTGGCAGGATTGAGACTAGCCAAAAAGATGAAAGCAAGGCATGTGGAAGCCAGTACTGACTCACAGCTAGTAGTCAAACAATACCAAGGGGAATACGGGGCTAAGGACAGCACAATGGCCCAGTGTGTGGCCAAAGTGAAAGAAGCAGCCAATATTTTCAAGACCTTCAGACTAGAATCCATCTACCGCGGGAGAAACAGAAAATCCGATGCTCTTAGCAAGCTGGCTTCCGTGGCGTTTGACCACCTGGCAAGAGAAGTCAAGGTGGAGGTCCTAACCTCCCCTCCCTTGGCACAGAAGAAATAGCTACGATCAAAAATGCCCAGGAGACGTGGATGACACCGATTGTAGGATTCCTAAAAGATGGAATACTACCCGAGGGAGACTGGGCAGCCCAGAAGATAAGAGTCAAAGCTTTGCAATACGAGTTAATTGATGAGGAACTTTACCGAAGGTCATACCTGGGCCCATCCTTGAAATGTGTCGATAGTGAGGAAGCTAAGTATGTGATTTGAGAGATACACGAAGGTATTTGCGGCATGCATTCCGGGCCAAGGACAGTAGTGGCAAAGGCGATAAATGCGGGATTTTATTGGCCTAGAATGTATGAGACAGCATCAGAGGAGATTAAGAAATGTGACAACTGCCAGGTCCATGCACCCATGACTCACCGCCATAAACACCCAATGATACCTGTGTCAACGTCTTGGCCCTTCCAGAAGTGGGCTATTGACATTATCAGGCCATTTCCGGAAGGCCCAGGAGGGGTTAAGTATGTGGTGGTCGCTATCGACTACTTTACCAAGTGGGTAGAGGCAAGGCCCCTGGCGAAAATAACCGGGGAACAAATGAGGCGATTCGTGCTGGACAACATCATATGCAGATACGGGGTCCCAAAGGAATTAGTGAGTGACAACGGCGTCAAATTCGCTGGAAAACACTGGTGCGAACAGATGCACATACACCAGGTATTCACCTCCGTCACCCATGCCCAAAGCAATGGGTTGGTAGAAAGAGCAAATCAAAGCGTTATTAAAGGAATGAAGGGGAGGCTCAGGAAGAAGCAGAAAGGGTGGTTGGAAGAGCTGCCTTTTGTCCTGTGGGCATATAGGACCACTCCCAAGGACTACAACGGAGAAACCCCTTTCAGTTTAACCTATGAAACGGAGGCTGTTATTCCGGCTGAGATAGGATCCCCGACTGCAAGGATGAAGCTCAGAGAGGCCGAAAATGAACAAGATCTCCGAATGAACTAAACTTGCTTGAAGAAAGAAGGGAGATAGCAGCGGTCAGAGAGGCCAAGTATAAAAAGCAGCTTGAAAGCTACTATAACGCCAAGATGAAAAAGCTCAATCTTGTCCCTGAAGACTTGGTCCTGAGAGCAAATGAAGCTAGCTTACAAGAAAGCACCGGGAAACTAGGGCCTAACTGGGAAGGACCCTACCGGGTTACTTGGGCAAACGGCAAGGGAAGTTGCAAACTGGAAACACTTCAAGGCAAGGAAGTTCCAAGGACATGGAACCTTATGCAACTCAGAAAATACCACATGTGAGAGATGAAGATGCCTTCAAAAGAAAACGGTCAGGGAGCCACTTTTGTAAAGAATTAACCGCTAGTTAAGGGATTACCCCAAGGAAAACCTTTTGTAAAATCTTGTACTGGAGGACATAGTCCCCAAGAAATGTATGGTAATGAACAATACACTTGTTCCTTTTGACAAAAGTGCAGGTATTGTATCAGAGCAGACATGCCCAAAAAAATACAAACATAATAACAAACAAACACACGTGTAAAAGGTATACTCAACATACCAAACGCCCGGCTGTGGGGCAAAACAGGGCCTAGCTAGGCCAAAGAGAACGGACAAACAAGCTAGAAAACATAATCTGACATTATAGACTTGTCCAGAGATTGTCCTCGAACAAACGATCCTGGTTTATAAAGCAAACCATAAAAAGAAAACAACACACATTTGTAAGCAAACTACAAAAGAAGCTAACACATACACACTAGAAAAAAAAAGAAATTTTTCGTGTATAAGCTACAAAGTGAACATATATAAATACAACAGGGAACCTTGCTAACCCTGAAAGAAAAGCCAGTATACAAACGAACAAACTAGAAAACCTAGTGAACAGACTAAACGGAATTTTTTGTAGACATGCTACAAATAACCAAAAGTCTCCAGGAGGATGTTGGGCGGGTCCCCGGTAAAGACACTTGCAAAAAAGAACAACACACCAAAAACAACAAAAGCAAGTCGACAATATGCAGTCAAAAGATGACTAGCGGTACATACGATTAGATACCGAGAGAGCCCCGACACAAAGGCCCTCCCCCATACATCAAAAAGTTAACAGTATTTTAGAGTGCATAATTGTTTAAGTTACAACCACATCAAAATAGTTAGTGTTCAGAAATTACTGGGAAGGGCTTCGGAGAAGAGGGACCAGCAGGAGTCAGCAAGGCTTTCAATTCATCGATGGACATCATGGGGCGCTCCAAGATCTTTTCAAGAAGGGCAGGGGTCTTACCCTCGAACTATTTGTCCAGCTTAGACAACCGCTTCTTGGCCTTGGAATTATAAAGAGGGGTCTCCTTCCTTCCCAAGCCTTGAGCGGAGTAAGCATACCCATCCTTCAGGCCTGATTGATATCCCACGTCCCGGTAAGCCCTGTAAATCTGTTCAAGATTGCCTTTGAATTCTTCAGATTGAGACACGACAGAAGGAAAGACCCGAAACCTTCAGTAATCAACCAATACTTCTCCTTAGCCAACTTCTGATTGTCATCAGAGGTTATTCCCCACTCAGCATACATGGTGTTCAGCTGCTCTTGAGAAGCGGAATCAACCTCCTTCAGATGTTTCAACTCCGCGGCTAGCTCCTCCTTTTCCTCAACCAAAGCTGCCATCTCCCTCTCCCAAGCTCGCTCTCTCCGCTCCAGCATGACACCAGCCCCCTGAGCAAAAGATGTTACAAAAGATCCAAAAATGATCAAAAAAAAGAGAGAGATGGGAAAATGATTATGCACCTTCTCCTCCTGCAGTTTACGCTCAGCCTCAACCACCTGACACCGAAGCTCAGCAGCAACGGTTTGAGAAGTCTTAAGGTCACTCCTGAGCCCCTTATTCTCCTTCCTCAGATCATCAACTCGTTGTAACATACCAACACCCCTGAAAAGCCCTTCACAGAGCGACATGTTGTATTGATCATCAAAGAGATAATCCCTCAAAGCAAAGTTCATAAATCTATGGGAGGGAGGAACAACATGAGTCAAGAAGTCCCGGGCAGTTTCAGGGGTCCCCACCACTGAAGACTGAGTTATCTTCCACTTGGGAACATATGGGACTGGAAGGGCATCGGCAAATAAAGGAGCCAGAGGGGATCGAGAAGCAAAACCCTCAAAATGAGAAGGCTTTCTGGTCCCAGTGGCATGGTGAGGAGAAATCTCAAAAGCTGGGGTAATGCGAGCAACGCTTACTTCAGGAGTATTGTCCCGGACACGAGAGGAGGAGGGGACAGTAGGGATCTCAATCGGAGCATGAGAGCTTCCCTGCTCCAAACAAAGAAAAAGAAGGAAACATTAGAAACCTATCAAAACAAAGTAAATCCAAAACAGAAGATAAGTGATGGGCTTACCAACAAAGGCTCACTCACAAAGCTGGAGGATCGCAGATGCTTAGACAAAGAGCCTTTAACCCAAATAGGGGGAAGTTCAGAAGCAGCCTTTGCAACAGGAGGGGCCTTTTGGCCACTGGCGCTCCGGATCCTCAGCCGGATACCACGTGGGGCAGGAGCTTGCTTAGGACTAACAGCTTTTCGCTTGCGAGCCAAACGGCTCTCCAGGTCTTCCTCGTCATCATTACTAGAATTCTTCACTTGAAGGGAATCGGGGGAACTCTCCTTCTCACCAGAAGAAGCCCCCTCATCTCCCTCCACGGCAGCAGAACCCCCTGCCTGAACGGACCCCTCAGTAACCCTCATCTCAACACCCCGTTTCAAACCCGGTTCAAACTTATCATCAACCACAAATTTAACATCCCTGGAATCCCCTTGAAGCAAGCCCCACAGGGTCATCTCTACACAAAAGAAATACTAAAGATGACCACACGAATCCCTAAAGAGTTTTCAGAAAAGAGGTAGGTACGACAGGTCAAGAACAAGAGGATATCTTTCTTGCCAAAGAAAGCCTTTGGCCGGACCGAGTAGAAGGGGCTTAGACCTCCCATAGCCAGGATCTCTTCGGAGAAAGTAAAAGCTCTCGTTGGATTCTCGTATATACGCTTCCACTGGACAATTTCATCAGCAGACAAGATAGGAACATTGTCTTCGATAGCAGCCTTGGCATCCCTCAGCGGTGGGGACTCTGGTATCATGGCAGCAGAAACAAAAATAAACCTGCTTTTCCATTCTTTAGGATAGGTAGAGGTTGGCATAAAGGAGTAACAAGACTGAGATACACTATCCTTCCGTTTGGCGAAGGTGAACCAGTCCCCATCTGAAATTAACTTGTAAAACATGCAAAACAGGGGGATCGACGGCTCACCGGAAACCGCCACGCAGGATAACTCAAAATGCACAACCCTCATAAACCCTAGCGGGTGCAATTGGGAGAAATGAACTTTGAAATGGCGTAACAAGTCTATCTTAAAGGATGAAAGTGGATATCGGACACCACAAGAGGAAAACGCCAGAGTATAAAGAACGATCCGGTCAGGGGTACACTCGGCCGAGTCATCAGGGCCCGGTAGAGTAGGAGAGAAACGCTCTGGTATCTTGTAGGTCTCAACGAAGGATTCCAAATCCTTCGCCGTCAAAACAGAATGGATCATGGAACGGCCGGTACGACTCATGGTCAGGCAAAACGTTGATCGGAAAGATGTAATGGAAGAAAGAAAAGGGGAGAAATGGTGGAAGTTAAAAGAAATTCAAAAGGCCATGAGGGTATTTAAAGAGGGTAACTGACTTGAAAGGAAGAAACTGTCACATCGATGTCTTTTCAAATTTAAACCGTCTTGCACGTGTATTATGAGGATTAAACCCCCGCCGTTGATAACCGGCGATTAATGGCCCTCGAAAAAAGAAGGGGCGCGTGATGATTAGCTAAGGATGGGCCCACCTCTTTAGCCCAAGAAGACTATTCCCTTGAACAGTTATGACTCAGCCCCGGATCATGAGATTTGAATCTCAGAATCAGGGACTAAAGATGACTTGACGACGGGCCTATGGGTTGCCCCATTTACCCGTCTTGGGCTGTTATCACGTGGGCCCAACAAATGAAAGCCCAAATGCTGATACTTGCCCATTAAGGGACTTTCTCATAAAACGGGCGGGAAAAAGAGATATTTCACAAAGAAGAGGAAGCATTAAATGCATGATAAGAATGGGATCTCCGGTTGGCACTGTACTACCAAGCCGGCGTCACTAAATGAGGATACAATCCTACCGTTGGGGCTCAGACACGTGACTGAGTCCCCCAAAGACTGATAGAATCCGTTGGATCGTCTCGGTATGATCCCATTGAAGAGATAAGGGCTTCCGGCTATATAAGGAAGGTAAAAGATGATCTTAAGGGCAAGTCCGAGGTACCTCACTTAATGCTCTCATTTATTCCGACCGCAATTCCGTTACATTAAATACACACACATTTATATCAGATTCACACCATAGAGATTATTCCGGTGATCACACTCATCGGAATAAGTTACTCTCTAAATCTCCGGCAAGTTTACTTATTCTCACGCCGGAGCTTGGTCACGGATCCCCCTCCCGGGGCCCTCCGTGACGAGGCTAACAGTTTCCTTTTTTGTAGCAAACGAAGGCTGGGATATTCCGACGTCAGCGAAGACCCTTTGAACGTCATCAGGGATTTGGGTATTCGACAATAAGTAAAGCAAAGAATCACTATTTCAAATGAATATTGATATGAGGGCAAACGGGTGCCATCTCACGAAATTGAATCATATCTTAAATAAAAAAAATGGAGGGTGGTGATGGTTGCAAGAATGAGTAGTCGTTATTATACGACTATTGTGCAAATGTTATGGAAAAGAAATTGGATCATCTTATACAGAGAGGAGAAACGAGGGATTAAGGAACATATACGAGGGAAAGGGAGGGAGTGTGGTGGATTGTGGACTTATGGTGGTTAAGGGGCATGGTGGTGCTACAAAAGAAGAGGAAACGAGCAGCAGAAGAAACTAGGAGCGGTGGTGCCAAGCGGGAAAAAAATATTTTGTTGCCTGTAGAGAGAGATAAGAGTTTCCTTACTAGCGATGTTTAACCAATGATTTGTGAAACGGACAAGTCTAGTGTAAGCTAGTTAATAAGAATAGTAATCTTAGTCTCGTACTACAATTGTAAACCGTGTCCCATACACATTCCTATACATGTCGGGTATCCAAATATTCTTACTCATCAGGTATCGAGTATACCCATTAGGCTGATAGTTTGTTAAATAAAAACTACTAGGACTTTAAGATTAGGTTTGGGCTTCATAGTTAAGCTAAAAATTGAACATAAATATAATTGTTAAACTTGACTTTAGCTCGATTCAACTTAAATGTGTCCAGCTTCATTTGGCTCCAAAACATTTATCAAATTACCTTATTATATTTTAGCAAGATTTAAAACACGAGGTATATCGATTTTTGTTTTATTTTAACGGCGTCATTAAAATAAAGCTAGGATTAGCCGACAAAGAAGCTACTGGATATCAAGAAAATAAATAAACATGAAAATCAAATCAATTAAACTATAAGCATATTAGCTGTTCAATTAAACTATAAGCATTAAAACCTGTTGTTCTGGATTTGCATAATTCTGATCTGGAAAAAGAAAAGCATCTCCTTTAAAAAACAAAACATGGGTAAAGTTATTTTAAATGCACAATCTTCCCACTAGGGGAGGTCAACCGAAAGTACGCTAGCTGAGGGGCGTGAGGATCACTCGCTACCTACGACGTAAGGCTGTCAGACAGATCACAGTGCGACACGTGGATGGAGTTCATTGGATGTAATTACGATAAGTATCCGCTCAAAGACTTTCAGACCAAGGCATTGTCAGCTCAACTTTTACAGTTTACTTGGGTGTAAAGTTAAACTTTCCTTTTTCCTTTAAAAAAAAGTTAAACTTTACTTTTTAACGTTTGCAACGTACAGTTTATTTTTGGGTTATATTAAAAATTCTAAAAAACTAAAGTGTTCAAAAATATTATACGTATGCTTAACTATATATTAATATATATCAATTGAAAAAAAAAGGCTAAATTGCACTTTTCGTCCTTTATGTTTCAGGATTTTTGCAGGCGCTGTCCTTTAAGTTTAAAAATTACACTCTATGTCCTTTATGTTTCAGGGTTTTTGCAGGCGCTGTCCTTTATGTTTCAGGGTTTTTGCAGGCGTTGTCCTTTCAGGGTATATGAGAAAAGGACACCGCCTGTTATAGGTTCAAACATAAAGGACATAGAGTGTAATTTTTAAACTTAAAGGACAGCGCCTGCAAAAATCCTGAAACATAAAGGACGAAAATTGCAATTTAGCCTAAAAAAACAAATGTAGATTTATTTCGGTTTATATGATTGGTTTCAGGTTTCAACATATCATGAAACGACTTTTTAAACAGTACCTGATCTGCTTTACTTAGGCAATTTGGCCAATTTTGACGACACTCCTAATGTTTGCTATGTGTTATTTATTATTTGTTAATGAGTTAATTATTGTTTTCGTCCCTGAGGTTTGTCAAAAATAACGGTTTCAGTCCATTAGTTTAAAAATTGCCATTTCAGTCCATTAGTTTCATTTTCGTAACCATTTCAGTCCACTAACTTAACTCCATCCATTTATTTTGTTAACTTTGAGTTAACTAACTAATTCAGGGACGGTTTACGTCAGTTTTAGAAACACAGGGACTTAAGTGTAAACTCTAAAACATTAAAACAAAAAAAATAGTAAATTCCAAAATATCAAAAAAATTCCAAAAAACCAAACAAATTCCAAAAAATTCTAAAAAATAATAAAAATTCTAAAAAATCATAAAAATTCTAAAAAATTCTAAAAAATCCAAAAAATCTGTTTCGGCGCAAACTGTTTCGAACCCGAACCGTTTCGAGCTGAACCGTTTCGACGCGAACCGTTTCGACACGTACCGTTTCGACCCGAACCGTTTCGAGCTGAACTGTCCGTACCGTTTCGAGCTGAACCGTTTCGACGCGAACCGTTTCGACCCGTACCGTTTCGACCCGTACCGTTTCGAAGCCGAACCGTTTCGAGCCGAACCGTTTCGAACCGAACCGTTTCGACCCGTACCGTTTCGAAGCCGAACCGTTTCAAGCCGTACCGTTTCGAACCGAACCGTGCCGTTTCGAACCGAACCCTTTCGAACCGAACCGTGCCGTATCGAACCGAACCGTTTCGAGCTGAACCATTTCGAACCGAACCGTTTCGAACCGAACCGTTTCGAACCGAACCGTTTCGAGGTGTACCGTTTCGATCCGTACCGTTTCGATGCGAACCGTTTCGAACCGAACCCTTTGGACCCGAACCGTTTCGACCCGAACCGTTTCGACGCAAACCGTTTCGAAGCCGAACCGGTACGGTTCGATACGGCACAGTTCGATATGGCACGGTTCGGTTCGAAAGGGTTCAGCTCGAAAGGGCACGGTTCGGTTCGAAACGGTACGACTTGAAACGGTACGGGTCGAAACGGTTCGGCTCGAAACGGTTCGGCTTCGAAACGGTACGGGTCGAAACGGTTCGGCTCGAAACGGTACGGGTCGAAACGGTTCGCGTCGAAACGGTTCAGCTCGAAACAGTTCGGGTCGAAACAGTACGGACGGTTCAGCTCGAAACGGTTCGGGTCAAAAAGTTCGCGCCGAAACGGATTTTTTGGATTTTTTAGAATTTTTATGATTTTTTAGAATTTTTATTATTTTTTAGAATTTTTTGGAATTTGTTTGGTTTTTTGGAATTTTTTTGATTTTTTGGAATTTACTATTTTTTTTGTTTTAATGTTTTAGAGTTTACACTTAAGTCCCTGTGTTTCTAAAACTGACGCAAACCGTCACTGAATTAGTTAGTTAACTCAAAGTTAACAAAATAAATGGATGGAGTTAAGTTAGTGGACTGAAATGGTTACAAAAATGAAACTAATGGACTGAAATGGCAATTTTTAAACTAATGGACTGAAACCGTTATTTTTTACAAACCTTAGGGACGAAAACAGTAATTAACTCTTTGTTAATACTAATATTAATTAATAATTGTATTGCGTGTAATATTTAATAATGTACATTTACTACAATCTCTTTAGAAAAAAATACAAGAAAACAAAGAGTTAAATGCCAGTTTACTTCCCGTCGTTTTTCCAGTTTAGTCCAAATGTTTCATTTTTCGCCTGTGCGTCCAAAAAGGTGTCACCCATTTTAGTCCACTGAATTAACTTCATCCATTATTTATGTTAACGAGAAGAGCAATTCGGTCATTTCATATGTAATTCTGTTAATTATAAGGACAATTCGACCATATAAAATGACCGAATTGCCCTACTCGTTAACAGAAATAATGGATGGAGTTAACCCAGTGGTAAAATGGCAACGGTGAAACCCTTTTGGACCCACAGGCGAAAAATGAAACCTTTGGACTAAACTGGCAAAATGGCCCAGACCATAGGGACTAAAATAGCATTTAACTCTAAAACAAAACTACTGTGTGCCAGGTACCACCAACGATCCAATTTCATGAACAAGTGATACTAAAACTAAACTTTAAAACAGTAAATAAAATGAACCCATAACAATGTTTAAAATGCATAACTAATTTCAATAATACAATGCAAGGATTATATTATATTATATTAGTAGAACAGTAGTAAAAGAACTTTAAATCTTTTAAAGACCACGAGTTGACCCAATTAAACCGTGGAGGTGTCGCCTTCTCCGCTCAAAAGCTCACCAACACAAAACTGATGCAGATTTTCATACATCTTCTTCCACTGCTGAATCATTTGCATTGACCTTTCGTTCTCTGCTTTCAATCTTTCTATCTCCATTTCAGAAGCTCCACAAGAACCGCGTTGCTGATGGAAAAAAATACACAATCATGTTTCTTTCGAGTAAAGCTGCTTTTAAACATTTGAATTTGGGTAGAGCTAAAAATGAAACGGGTCAAACAGTCAACTGCTTGCAACATCCGTGCTGATTTCTTTCAAAAGCAGTTGGGTCATTATTGAGTAAAAGCTTCTATAACTATATTTGGTATACTGTCTAGATACATAATTACTGTTAAAATTGTTTACATGTAGTGTTGAAGAATCAACCCAACCCATTTCGACTGGCATGCTTGTAAAAATAATTAAAAATTAAAAAATCAAGAATAAACGAACCACGCTTGTAAAACTAAATCACGAGCTGAGCTCGAACTCTCTTAAGTAAATTGAACCGTACTCAAGGTTAGTCGAGCTCGGGCTCGGCTCTTTTAAACTCTTACGTAATGTATTAATGTAAAAAAGCACGGACCTGAAGTTCATTGATCTGCTTGTTCATGGTGTCAACAGTGGCATAGGTCGCGTCACAAGGCCTTTGATAATCAGGCTGAGGAGGGATGTATATACTAAGATCCGAGTGTTCATCTATTGATGTAAACTTTTCAAGTGGTGGTGGCAACGACACCTGCTTTCTTGCCATTAAACCTTGATTATTTGCTGATGTTCGAGGGTAAAGAGCCGGTGGTTGTCGGATAACAAGAATATTGTTAACAGGACCTGGTGACACAAACCAGAAAAGTATATATATAATGAGCATGTAGTGAAAAAAGTAGGCTGCACACAAACACGTGTATCGAGTATTCGTAATAAAACCCTGAAAAGTCTGGCCGGTTAGTCTTTATTATTTAATTACAATGCTAGTCAACTCTTTAAATAAATATACTTACAAGATTGCATGTGTTAAAAGTAGACTATGGGCGACTTTCACCCCATTCCACCATTCCTTTTTTAGCTAAATAAAATTTAACCAATTAAATCATTGGGGATAAAAGACAACCTAAATCTACCAATTAATAAAGAGATGAGTCCGAAGTTTACTTGGGTAAGTTCCCTGAACCAAAGCAGAAATTATAAGGCTAAATAAAGCCGACACTTGGGTCAGGGGCAGACATATATTATTAGTAGGGGTAGCACCGCTACCCCTCATTTTTTTACAACGTAGTGCAATTTTTTTTTTTTTTACGTTTTTTGTATTTTATTGCCCGTGATAAATAAATGTGTTACCCCTGATTATTTTAGGTTACCCTCAAAAAATACCGCAAATTTATGATTAAAAGTCCACTAATAAATTATTAAAAGGCCATTATAATTAAAGCTCAATAGCCCTCATAATTAAAACACCAAAGCCCACATGGTTGGTTAAAAGCCCAAATGATTTGGGTTTGATTTTGAACAGAACAAACAGCAGCGCCACACAGAATCATCAAGTCAGCGACCTCACCACAGAGCGCCTCCCATCTTCTCTCTCCAACCTCCACAACTCCGCCTCCCACTGCCGATTGCCGAGAACGACGCCACTCCGCCTCCATCTGATCCACTGCCGATTGTCGAACGCTTCCAAATCTCCATTGTAATTTGTAAAGAAGGTATGTGCAAATTCTAATTGATTTACATTGATGCAAATTCTATATGAAAGTTGCAATTGTTTATGATTTTCATTGATGCATTATAATTTTATATGGAACTGATAGGGGTTTATGTGAAATTGGTTTTAGGGTTTATGTGCAATCGAGACGGATTTATGCAATTGAATGGGTGAGGAGTATTTAAACAATGCTCTAATTTGTGTGGTCAAAAGAGAAACTTTCCATAAAGTAAAAGAAGATGATGTAATGGCTCGATTTCAAGCTTTCAAAAACTGAAGAAGAGAAATCTATTAGATATGTGTTTAACTTTATTTATTATTGTGTTTTTATTTTTGTTTCATTTACATTGTATAAAAGTACAGTAAAAATAAATTTTTAAACGCCACAGACTTGGGTTAAAGAAAGCTGACACTTGGACTTTGTAAAAACCCTTTTTTTTCCGAAAGCATGGGATTAATGTAATGAACAACGTAAAATATAAGGATTAAAAAAAGAGATAATTGATGCAATTAGATTATACCTTTTGCATGCTTGAAAGCACGTATAATATTATGAGTTTTAGTGTCCCAGACTCGAACGAAGCCATCCTCTGATCCGGCAACCAATTGAAGTCCATCCAGTGCAAAAGCCAAAGAGCATATAGCCTTACTGTTACAACAACCATTGAAGACATTCACACGATAGCTTAATCACACACAAAAGAAGCAATTCTTGATGTTTGATAATTAAGGAATGCTAAGCCTGCATGTTAAAGAGTTGGCTAACCTTTGATCAGACAATGTACCAATGATATGCAACCCATAGTTATTGTTGGATTTGCCTAGAGAATTGAGTTCCGCAATGTATATCTTGCCATCTCTACCACCAGCATAAAAAACATGCTCGCCGGGATCCAATGCAACTGCATCAATCACCGACGGGAACACAATATTTCTCAACAAAGTTCCCCTAGCAAGACTCCATACCTGCAATGATGAATGTTATGCTAAAACAAAAAACATAAACGTCAACAACCATTTGTAAGCTGCAATACCCTTTTGGATTGAATAAACAACCATACTAAGGGATTTCACAAAGTTAAAACTCTAATGGATGTTACTGAATGATCATCAACAATAGCAATTACTAGAAGGTCGAAAGACAACTTCACTACCATTTACCATTTTCATTGTGAAAAATATAGCGTCTTATGAAAAAAAAAAAAAAAAACATAATAGTTGATATAAGAAGTGAGAGATATAAACCTTGCAAGTACGATCCTGTGAAGCGGACACTATAATTGCATTAGATCCCCCATAGCCTGTAACGATATCGGTTACAGGCAAAGCATGCTCAGTGAAACTATACTCATAAAGATGCCCTGATCTTTGCTGTCGTTCCTCATCAAATATCCTATTATGCAGAAGGTTAGATAACTGTTCATCGTCACAAACCCTAACAAATGCATTTTATGCCTACATATAAGGCCAAAAAGGTAGATGAATAGTACATAAGAAGCGACCAGACTCGAACAGATCCATCCTCAGCCCCAGAAATCAAAAGCGACTGATCAATAGAAAACACCAAGCATGTAACAGCCCTATAGTGACCGTGCCACTTCTTCAGTAATCTACCAGTTGCAACCTATAACAGATCAATAAAAATGGTAAGGCCAGATCAAATAACAAAAATTGTAAAAAAAAACATGTAGAAAAGAAAAAGATTATTAAAACAATTACGAAGAATACATTTCACACATATGCAGCCTTAAAATAAAAGATGTGGTTTCCAATCCAATTAACATTCTCTTAATTTTAAATCTTAAAACTGTTCTTTTTACCTTTTTCTTACAATAAAAGTGTATACCAAATATAAAAATATGTAAAATTTTAGAATAATGTGAAAATAAAATCAGATAAACTGAAAGAAAAACACAAAATGAGAAAGGAAACATAACTTTCTGATTCTCTTAGCAAATATTTATAACACAACATCATGAAAATGAAATGCAATTATTAATCACCTCCCACAGATATATATCACCAGAAACTCCACCCCCAACTATGTAAGTGCCCTCACTATTACAAGCAAGAGGATTGATTGCTTCAGCTGGAAAACTCTTCACTTCTACCTGAGGCTGCAACGACAATTGATAATATAAGTGGTTATCCTACTTTTCAGGTTCTAATATTCAAATTCGATACATAGTTGCAATCCAAGCGTCGTCATCAATATCAAGAAAGAGCACTAAAATCTTTTCGGATGAAAATTACAGAGCCTGATATCCAAATATCAGACCTTTACTTAGCAGAAGGGCAGATTGCAACAAATAGCACCACACCTTCAATTCATTTCTTATTTGGTCAATGGACATACTAAATCGTTCAGCTTCCACTACATTTACAAACACCCTTCAACTTTTTTTAATCATGTAAAAATCATTCAACTCTGTCTGCATCTATATGCATTACAGTGAAAGCTACCAAAATAAATAACCTTCGGAAAGAATGGTTTTAGTAACGCTCAGACGTCAGATACTAAAAGTCTAAAACTAGAAATGAAGTGAAAGCATGTTGTTATCCATTGCAATGTGACCTATATTATGTATATTGTGTGCTACTAGACCATACTGAACATCAAGAGTTTAGATACACATCAATCTGAAGCTAAAACATAGGCCTTTTAACATCAAATTCATAAACAGTTAGTTTTCTCCAAAATTACAACAAAACAATTTGCAATGCGAAAGTAATTCTCCTCAAAACAGTTGCACAAAACTTATTAGAATCCAAACAGCAGCAAGTAATTAAGCTATCGTATTGCCACTAAAAGTAGAAAATAAAGAACCACAATCACAGAGTACTGTGGTTGAGCAATTACCTTATTCCACGACCAGAAGAGAACAGAACCAGAAGACGAATCACGAAGCTGAGAAGAGGCGAGGAACCTTCCGGCGACGGATACAAGGCCGTGAGAAGGAGAGGCGCATGAGCGATAACGGAGGTGTTCGGCGCCGGAACGAAGGTCCCAGCAACCGATTCCGGCGTCGGTGGACGAAGAGGCGATGACTACTTCGTCCTCCATTGTAAGAGAATTGATATTTGGCGGTGGAAAGGCGGTTCGGCGGTGGTGGCACCGGCGGGGAGGAATTTCAACAGATGAGGGTTTATGCGAGGGTTTTAGGTTTTAAGTTTTATCCCCGGTGTGTGAGCAGAGGTGCAACCCTAGTCCCTAAATGGGTCAGGGTAAAACTAAATACGTTGACGTGAATACTCTTCCTTCGGATCTTGCTCATTTCATCATATAACGTTAATCAACGAGATGAGATTAGAAGAACATACATACTTAGAAGACCATGTCAAGCAAAAGGTATAGACTTCCTACAATCAATGTGTCACGATAATGAGTTAAGACGATTTATAGAAAGTCGATATGATACATATGAGTATAAGGGATGATTAGAGCATAGTGTAAAATCGGACCGTGTGTTTTGCTTATGTTGCTACTTGTTTAGGGGAATCTTTGGAGATCATAGAGACACATTTGTTTCAGAGAGGTGTAACGGTTCGAAAATAAGTACATGTGACCCCATGAAAACATATAGACCTAGTTAATAACTCCCATAACATATGTTTGAAAAGGTGTGCCGATTTGATTAACGGAAATCAATCGGTAGGAGCAAAATTATACAAAAAGACTGCTAAGGAAAAACATGAAAACCGACTTAAATTAGGTGTTTCCACTAGACTTGGAAAAAGCTTGTTGAATCAAGGATTTTCGTTTCGTGGTCATAATGAATTAAAAGATTCATTAAATAAAGGAAACTAGGGTATTTCCCCGCGTGTTGCGGCGGCACGTTACCGTGAGCATTTGGTGGGTATTGATTCGATTTGTTATAGTACAGGTATAGAAAGCAACACATGTTTTACATCACCTGAAAACAATAAAAGGGTTCAGTATAGAAATCAACACATGTTTTTACATCGCCCGAAAACAATAAAAGGGTTCAGTATAGAAATCAACACATGTTCTACATCGACCGAAAACAATAATAACAACACGGTTACCGCACTGATGATCGAACAATATCGATCGGTTTAGATCATCACGGTACTAGTAACAATATTCACTTATTGTCGTAGACAGAAATACATGTACCTGTATCGATGTTCAGTATGGTACGATAACAATATCATTGTTTACGTTATTTTACTCTGGTTTACTAACTGCCTTAGGGGCTGTTTGGCAACATCTGAATCAATAAGTGCTGAATGAATAAGAGGTCTGAATGGGTAAGAGGCTCTGAACCAGTAAGTGCTGAACCAGTAAAGTGCTGTTTGGTTGCACATCTGAATGACTGTGTAAAATGACATTTTTACCCCCTTTTAATTAAAAAAACCATTACATGTTCTTCCTCAATTCCTCTGAACTACACCGTCACCACCATTCAATCGATCTACTCAAATCGACAAACAATCAAACAAATTAAGCACAATCCAGCTCCAATTCAACAAATCTACTCAGATCCACACACAATCAATCAACAAAACACATAAAACCTAAATCAAACTTGTTCAACAATCAATTCGAGCTACAACATCAACCGATCGAAAGTGATTTTAGAAGAAAAAAAAACGATAAATCTACTTACGCGGATCCTTGATTGTAAAGATCGATCGAAACGGAGACTTTTTCGGCGCCGGATTTGAGTCGGTTGAGTGTAGCTTTCTTGTGCGCTACGATGAAGGGAGAATCGGAAGTGGCGATTACCGATGATGAAATGATGAGGAGGAGTGTTACGATTGAGATGAGAGAGTTGTTCATCGTGAAGTTCGCCATTTTCGGTGGTGAGGAGGAGATGGTGGAGGAGCAGTGGAGGGGGAGGAGGAGCTGTGGAGGAGATGGGAGGAAGGGGCAGGTATGTCAAGTTTTTCATTCAGCAACTTCTCAAATCTGAACCATTCAGACTGAATGAAACCATTCAGAGGTAAGGGTTTTGTGAACCAAACAACCCAACCTCTGACCGATTCAGAGGTTAAGCTCTGAATGGATCCATTCAGATCCAAACAAACAGCCCCTTATTCTTGTCTGAGTTAAATAACATTAAAAAATATCTATAGTAATATACAATTATCTCATGTTATATAATATAAAAAAATACAAAAAAAATATATTTTGAAAGAAACTAAAAATAGAACACTATTATAGTGATACACATTTATCTCATGTTATATAATACAAAAAAATATGAATTATAACTATATTATAAAAGAAAACTAAGAATAAAATAGTATTAAAATATTGTTCATGAGAACTTTGTATTAATATATATAAAATTGTTTGGAATTTTAAAATTAATGGGTGAAATAAACGAAGACCTTGGTAAGGTTATCTTTGTAACTATTCGCATTTCATACTTTCTATTTTTAGCAAGCTTGCTTGTATTCGTATTTCAATTCAATCTTTGTAATCTCGAGACTTTAATTCTAATGGAAATACATTTTTAATCATACTTGTTTGTTCATACATACATGATACTTAATCAATCTCAAATACACGTTACATATGTAAAAACGAACCATACTTGGTGTTTATTTTATGTCCATACACATCCATGCTATACACATGCTTATACTTACCCTAAAAATGCATAAAACACTAAATGCATTGCATTAATGGACAAGTGATCAAGCATCAAGGCCCAAAAACAAAAACAAAAAATTGGAAGGCCTTACGGTCCGCAAGCTATGTATGGCGGGCAAAAACTCGTTAAACTCGCAAATTGGACCTCTTTTTCCACCTCTTTTCTTCTCCAATCACCTTCTAACCTCTTTTAAACCCAAACCCTAATCCCTCTTTACAAAACCAAGCCGCCTCTAACATATTTTCAGTTTCCACAACCTCATTTCACTCTCAAACATCCCAAATCTTCAAGGAATTCTCCAAGTTTGATCAAAAAGTTTTAAGTGTTCAAGTGAGCTTTCAAGCCACTTCCTTCTTCATTTTTTCTTGTTTTTCTTCTCCAAACCACTTGGATAACCTCTAGGGATGTTACCCAATGTTAACCAAGGTAAACAAAGGTGGTACATCACCATTGTTGAGGTCCAAAGTGAGATTAAAATTATGTTTTGTTAAACTCTCAAGTTACTTCAACTTTAACTTGTCTTTCTTGAATGAACATGTACCAAACCTTGTCCCCAACTAATCTACATGTTGAGGGGCTTGAGTTAAGGTATTCTTCCAGAAAGTATGAGGTTCAAACACCTCCTTACTTTATGTTTCAAAGACCCCAATGTAACAACTCACAAAAACGTCCTAAAACGCTCCGTAAGTAAAAACCCTAACCCCTAAAACCTTACTTTTTATAAAAATCCAAAAAAACAAAAAAATTTACTCTGTCGCGAGGCGCGACAGATTTAGAAGGGGTCTTCGCGGGGCGCGACAGATCTAGGGTTTTCCGGATAAAGATGACCGACACGTGTCGTCCACGTGTCGAAGCTAGGTGGTGACACGGCATCCCTAGCCGTAGCTAGGGTGTCCCTCGCGGCCCGCGAGGGACTTCACTAAATTGGCCGCGGGGTGCGAGAGCGTCACGAAACTGCTATAAATTGAGCAGTTCAGTGACATTCAAAGTTGCTCGAAAATTTTCTTTAAATCTCTATCATTTTGCTCTAAATACATACTCGAAGCACTAAAACTCTGCTACGATAACGGGGTAATAACTCAATCACTGCTACGGTATTATATCTGATGTTTAAGTGCTACCTAAATTGGGCTATACTTTATCATTCGTCGTGAGGGTTTCGATCTCGCGATTATCGTAAATGTTGAATTAAGTTACTAACCTAGTTTCGTTTGCATTGTATATTTAACTAGGTTTACCAGCTTAACCAGTAGGCAAGCTCTGACCGTTTAAATTTGCAATGTGAGTCATTCTCTTTTTAGCAAATTGCTTTCAAAACCCTACTTGTTTTCAAAGTTATAATTACAGTGATTAAGTCTTTGTAATCTACAATTACTACCGGTATATGGGGTTTTGTATACACTACTTAATAAGCTTCACCATTGGACAACGGGTTAGCCAATGTGTGATATGACCATAGTCACAAATCTAGTCGAGTGACAAATACCGAATTAGGGTAATTGGTTGATATAAACATTATAATAGCTCTTATTACTGTATGTTATAACAATGTGTCTTTTGTAAAAATTAAATGCACTCGCCAGTATTTTCCGCTGGTCAAATCTTTTTAAAACATGTTTCAGGTAATTTACTTTGAAGAAAAGGAAAAATGCAGCATAGCACTCCAGCTTAAATAAAGTGGCTCAGTAAATAGAAATAAACATGTTTTCTGTAATCAAAGGATCTCCCAGTGAAATTCCTTTCTTGTAAATACGGGGTCTGTCCCGAAATTAATAATAAAATAATCCGGTGTTTTTAAAAACTCTGATATTGTTTTTCTGATAAACGGTCCTGTTGAAATTTCCGCTGCCAAATAAATACCGATACCACGGGTTTCTGTCCCGCGGCTTCCGAACCGGGCAAAACGGGTCGGGGCCGTGACACCCAAGAGGTCTCTATGTGAGTTTAAACCAAACCAAGACTTCAACCTTCAATGTTGAAGAATTTGTGTTATAGTTAAATGTGTGAAAATGGGACTTAGCTTCTACAACTATGATTTTACCTATCTCGCGTAGCCAATTAGTTAGTTCATTCCCTAAGTCACCAACCAACTTTCAACTAAACATTGTGAACAAATTACACCAAGTCTTCAAACACTATCCATGTTTGAAATGCACTCGTCTAGCTAACTCACTTGGTTGTCTTGATGAATTAGGAGATTTTATTTTTGTGCTTAGATTCATGACCATCCGAAATCATTCTTGTAAAGATTTTGTGCATTGGTGAATTCACAAGGTTAAGGGATTTTTATCCTACCTTTACATGACCATACATGATTAACCTAACATTGGACTATTAACTATATATGTTAATTATAACGAGAAAACTCACCCCAGTTAAGAAAACCCAATAAACTCTCTTGTGTGGCTAGGATGTAACCACGTCACATGTGTACAAAGATGAAGTAAAAGGGTATATGCGTCATTTTACACATGGTCAGAAGATGTAACAGGTCTTCGTTTTAAATAATGCTGACACCTTTTGTACATTTTATCATCTCTACCAAAAAAGAAAACCCATCAGACCTCATTCATCTCAATTAAAACTACATCTCTCCTCATTCATCTCTCCTCTCTACCAAAAAACCCACCACCACTTAGTTTAGATCAAAGCAATTCGGAACAAATCTAAAGATGTCAATATGGGGGTTTACCAGATCTATCTCGTTTGCCAATATGGGATGGTTTTGCCGGTGCGCTTAGGGTTCGTTTGAGGTTCAGTTTCAAACCTCATGAAGACGAAGATGATGAATCAGATGAAGAAGATGATGAATCAGATCTCGAAGAGAGGCTGAAGATTTTTGTACGAACCATGCAAAGATCCAGTGAAATTACACATCTTTTTTTACGTTTTTGAGGAGGCTGGAGGGTTTTGTTCGAAATTTTTGTTCAAGAAGGTGAATAAGTATGTTTTTCAGCTTTGTTTGCAAATCTGCAATTTTTTTAGTCTGCATTTTTGTTGTGTTTTGTGGATTTATAATTTTTTTTGTTCAAGAAGAAGAAGGTTTTTAAATTCTTGTTTTCTATATCTCTTGCTTTTTATAATTGATTTTATCAATTTTTTGTGTAAAATTTGTTTCAGGTCTCTCAACAAATCGAAACAATTTGATTTAAATTCTTATTGAATTAAAATCGAAGTTACTTTTCTTGTTTATTGTTATTAATTGTAGTTTTCTCTTGATACAATCATGAAACCAAGTGAGTTTTGTTGTTACAAAAAAAAAATAACAACATCTCTTCATGTCCTT
This sequence comes from Helianthus tuberosus, assembly GCA_030545235.1. Classification (NCBI taxonomy): domain Eukaryota; kingdom Viridiplantae; phylum Streptophyta; class Magnoliopsida; order Asterales; family Asteraceae; genus Helianthus; species Helianthus tuberosus. Next base: position 112,290 of record JARYGA010061074.1, read on the forward strand.
TGTATTAATGTAAGAACACTATATATAGAGTTCTTTGTATTGTATGTTGATATCTCAATGAAAAAGAATTCATATTCACTTATTCTCTATAGTCTTGTTGTCTCATGTTTAGTATAGTGGTATATGGATTGCTAATAGACCATTGTTTTACAACACGTTATCAGCACGAATTGCTGCAAGATCTTCATATCCATGATTTGAATCTTCATATCCATGATTTGGTTTTTCTTTCATCCATTCAGGTAACAATACACAAAACTCATATTTCTACTTAGTAATTGTTTTATTATTTTAGACATCTTGAATAATGTTATCGTATCCATGAAAAGTGAAATTAAGAGTAGAAACAATTGACCTACAGCCTTTCACCTTGGACTTCATGGCTCCATGTTTTGTCCTCATTTTATTGTTTTTGTATATAATCATAACTAGAAATTTGGATTTAGTTTTGTGAATATTTTGATGGCATGAAAGTAACTGAGGAGAAAATGACTGAAAAATACATTATATTTGATTTGTTTTCAAACAAATAAATAAATAACAACGTTTACAGCCTTTGAAGATTATTTTTTTTTCATGCAATTGCTTACGTTCTTCATTAGCATCAAATAAAAAATGTGTGACTTCTACTTTATAAAATCGGACTATTTCATGTCATTTACTACATTTTAGATTTGTAGTATTTCAGATTTCCCCCAATATCATCATTAAGTCATCATGACTCGTGACCTCATTATTTTTTATGTATATTTTTTTTCTTTTGGTTGTTCTTATATGGGCTCGATGAAAATCTTGCCTAGGTTAATTAGTCATAATCTATTATTCATCCATTATAAATGTATGAAATTTAAATGTTATATATAGTATTTACATTTGCTAGTAACGGGTCAATATGATCATCAACATGCACATAAATTATTTGTTTGTATTAAGAATTATTTTGACATTTTGATTTCAACTAAGAAATTGTATTTAAGATGATGAGCCTAATAAACTTTGTTTGAAAACAAGTTAATTTGCATATATCTAATTAATATTTGCCGAAGAAACCTGATTTTCTATGTATTTAATAGGCCATATACTTCACCGGTTGAAATCTCGTTCGAATTGATAATTTGATATACATGATCTAGAATTATGCTTTTGTGTTTGGCCGATTGCTTTCTAAAACCACCAAAGAAATTGAAGGGGGTTAAGAAGAAACGGGATGGTAACTAATTACTATAATTCAATCATTTAAATTAGCCATAAAGAGCTATAAAGAAATCATTTAAATTAGCCATAAAGAGCTATAAATAAATCATTTAAAGTGGCAGTTAACATTCCCTATTAGTTTATATAATTAATAAAAAGTTTGTTAGCAATTTAGATAAGTTTTACATCTTTGCCACTTCATTATATTCTTTCAACACTTTTATGTATTATTTTCATTTACGTTTTTCATCATAACACATGTTTTAAAGGTAAAATAACTCTTGCATGTATGATTAGTTACATTAAGCATCAATCATCCTTATTATTATTATGATTATTCATTCTGATATTCAAAAAGTAAAAGTGTGACACTTTGTTGCCTTTCTAGTTTATAAAGTAATAGCCTATAATAATATTAAATTTCTACATATAGTGACAAACTCTTGAGTAGAGTTATTTATGTCACTTATTTAATTTTCTATTAATATAATAAACTTTTCATGTGGTGTATTGATTTCTTTTATGACAATTGATTAGAGATTTTATGGCAAAATTAAGTACTTTTCATGAGGTGTATTGATGTCTTTTATGACAATTGATTAGAGATTTTATGGCAAAATTAAGTATTTTTCATGAGGTGTATTGATGTCTTTTATGACAATTGATTAGAGATTTTATGGCAAAATTAAGTACTTTTCATGTGGTGTATTGATGTCTTTTATGAAAATTGATTAGAGATTTTATGGCAAAATTAAGTCTCTAATTATGTTAGACTTTTCACCACCCATGACTCTTGCATACTTAGTAGGCTATGTGCCTCTTTTGATGGGGCTAGTTGAGGTTATGTGATGAAAAGATTATTTATATTGGTTGAATAAAACAATTTCCATTTATCAAACCTCAAATATGCTTATAAAGTAGTAATATATATATATATATAAGGTTGGAAACAACCAGAATGAAGGTTGTGTGGCTCTAAGCCATTCCTTAAGGTAAATGCAATGATAGATTAGTGAAAGGTCGAGATCATGTACATAACAAAAGCAATTGTAATGATAGCACTATGAAAGTTGTGTGGTTATAATCCATTCCCTAAAAGTGAACGTGATGATATAATGATCGTTATAAAGGTCATGATCATGGTAAATGATGAGGGAAATCTTTTTCTTATGTTTGTTCTCTTGTTCATAAGTAAACTACTATGATGTTAGTTACTTAAATTGATAGATAATAATTCATTTGAGTTAGTGTTGATGCTCATTTATACTGAATTTCACATGAATCCTAAATCAATGTTGAGAACCCGAAGTTCTCCCAAATGTATACAAAGTCCCGTTTGTTTTAATAATGATTTTTCAAGTTCAACCCAAACTTTAGTTCATCGCACTTGGCGTTTTTGGCTAACATATAGCCTAGTGATGGAAAACCTTATGAATAGCACATGTTTTCCCTCTAAACAAAGGCTAAAACTATAATATTTCACGTGGTAGAGACGCTATTGATACTATTTCACGTGTTAATAGCATATTAAATGCTCCAGAAGAGCATCGATAATTTACCCGCTGATATCGAATTTTGTAATTCATAATGCATCATATTCTAATGTATACCAAAGAAATTTATTAAGTTTCCACTATGTTTGAATGAAAAGTCATTACATTGGAATGGTGTAAAAGAAAATGTACTAAATATCTAAAATATATCATATAGTAAATATGGCTAAGAAGACTATATTAGAAGTTACTAGAAATGATACTAATTTTCCACAATATTCCATTAAATCAAATATGGTGAGTAACCAGAAGTTACTAGAATATTTATACGTTCACCACATGGCATGACCAAATAGGTCATCAAGATAGCATCATGATATGCTAAACAATCAAACATGCTAACCGGTACCTTAGCACCTCTAAGTAATCTAAAAACATTGCTCCCAAAATGCCTTATCATATGTCTAGTTAGTTTTTTTTTTTTTTGTGGCAAATAATTTTTTATGCCCTTCCAAACAATAAACTCCTACAAACAATCCCTCTTATATGGGACCATTGAAATGTACAGTTGTGTGGATTGTGGCATTCATACATGGTTACATGTGAGTTTTTAGCTACCCGTATGTAGCATATGCCCAACACTACGGAACGTTGTTTTTTTTTACATGGTTTAACACAGTTCTTTGACAACCCAATTGTAGGGACCATTGTTGGGCACAATGTGAAATATAGTGAGAGGCATACGTAGTCGAGATGGAATTCGTCGATTGATTATAGTGAGAGGCAAAAGAAAACCAACTGCTTATCACAAATACTCCCCATTACAACTGGTCTCCTGAAGAGAACCAAGTTTCCATTTTTTTTATATATATTTTGTTGTGCAGCCTATGTACCAATAGCACCACCATAACATATAAAATGGGATATGTACATCGTATTCCCAGTCTTAGGGGGAGAAAATGAAAGACTGGTAACACAAAAAAATGCATCATATTATATATCGACCCATGAAGTGGTCAATGCAAATCTGAAGTCCAAAAGAAAGAGCGTGTATTTGCAAATAATAACAAATGAAATACAAGATGCATTCACTAACACAAATAAGGTGACAAAGTCACATATACCAGCTTAAACTTATCTGCTCGAATGGAAGTACTCACAAAATGATTATCATATTAATAAATTGTGAGAGATAAATCGGTTCCAAAAAGATAAAACCCACAAAACACAAAAAGAGCAGAGTAACGCAGTTGGTGTAACCCCAAAAGAGGTGGCACATAAAACACCATAAGTGGTTACATACAAAACCCAGAAGTGGTTGCATACTAAACCTTAAAGAAGGTTGTTGTCAAAACCCCAAAAGAGGCTAATGGAGTTCTAAAAGAAACTCTAGTACCAAACAAATATGAGATCACGATGAATTATGTACAAAATAAGTACAATATGGAACCGTAATGAAACACGTGAAAAATGATATATTTGATTATGCTATAGCAATAGATGTAATCGATGAAAAAATATTACATATATAGAAAGTGTGCAAGAGTGTACGCACACAAATAGCCAAAATGGCTACATGACTAAAGGTTGAACTAAATTTGCCCGACAAACTAAACGTTTTCGAACCAGCAGTTCGAACACCCATAGACGTCAAACCAGTAGGTTATAAATGGGTGTCTATAAATAAAATGAAACGTAAATAATAAGTTTTTGCGATGTAAGGCACACATTTTAACATAAAGATTTTTCCCAAATCCCAGCAGTTGATTACGAGGAAACGTATACCCCTGTAGTGGATGCGATAATCTTTAAATGTTTAAGCGGCCTCGCAATCTCAGAATGACTTCAGATAAAACAACTTATGGATGTCATCACCGTATACATGTACGAGACAATTACAAATGACATCTGTATGAAAACCTCCTGAAGGATTAAAAATGCTCAAAGCATTATGAAACAATAACCCCATAGGTGTTATATATATGAATCTTAAAGGAAACTACTCGTATGTGGTACAGTTGACTATACTCTGAAAAGAGAGGTATAATTTTGATAAAATGAGCTACATCTATTTAACAAGATTTCACTCTTACAGTGATAATGTAAACATCATCGAGAGGGAACTCTCAAACTAAAGAGGAAAATTTTGAATGACCTTTACAAAGTGTAGTTATTCCCGACCTGTAGTTCGAGTATATATGTACTATTTTTGCTCATCAATCTGACTACATCTAGAAGATGTTACATAGAAAAACCTCATTCGTTGAGTACATGAACGAGTGTCAGATCGCTTGACATAGAAAAAATATTCTTATCAACCCCAAGAAAGGGATGTTGAACTACTTAGTCAAGAAGTACCATACTTAATTGCGATCAGAGCATTGAGGTATCTTGCAAACAAGACGACATCTGATATTACCTTCTTGCTAGATGTATTGGTAAGATTACAGTTCTAATCTCAAATGTTGCACTCTTTTTCCCTTCACTAAGTTTTTCCCATTGGGTTTTCTTGGTAAGGTTTTTAACGAGACAACATAACTGATCCAGTAGTATCAGTTTATCTTATAGGTCCCGAAGTACTAATTTAACATCATCATAAATCATGTTGTTAATTATGTATAATACGTAGTGCACTATTTTTCCCCTGACTAAGTTTTTCCCATTGGGTTTTCTTAGTAAGGTTTTTTTAATAAGGCAACATATCTGATCCAAAAGTATCAGGGGGAGAAAATACGCACTGCACTCTTTTTTTCCTTAGCTATGGTTTTATCCCACTGGGTTTTCCTAGCAAAGTTTTTAACGAGACAGCATCACCCAGCGTATTAAAAGAATAGTAGACTATTATATTTCATCATGTGGATAGTCAAGGGGGAGTGTTATGAATGCACCATAATGTGGTGACTCTCCACACATGTAACCACCATCTCTTCATGTCCTTTGTATTAATGTAAGAACACTATATATAGAGTTCTTTGTATTGTATGTTGATATCTCAATGAAAAAGAATTCATATTCACTTATTCTCTATAGTCTTGTTGTCTCATGTTTAGTATAGTGGTATATGGATTGCTAATAGACCATTGTTTTACAACACAAGGTGGGTTTTGTATAATAAAATGTGCTAGTTTACAAAAGTCAGGGGGGATTCGTGTGAGTGTAACAACTAGGTCATGATAATGTAATATTTTTATGTAACAGAAAATAAATTGGTCTTTGGTTATATTACATTTTTTTGTGTAACATCTTTATGTAACCCAACATAGCTGGGTTTTAGTAATGTAACAATTCTAATATGTTTTGTTAGTTACATATTTAAAAATTCTAAAAAACATAAATAGATTATATATGTAACACCTTTTTTTGCTTTTTATTATTGATTTTATCAATTTTTTTTGTGTAAAATTTGTTTCAGATCTGAACAAATCGAAACAATTTGATTTAAGTTCTTGTTTATTGTTATGATGATTGAATCTAAAAAATCTGTTGTTGTTGGATTCTTGTTAATGAAGTTATATTTTTATATACATTTTGTAACATTGCTAGTTACATTACTTATGTTGGATTTGAAGTTTATTTTTGATGTAACAATTCTCATAACAATTTTTTCCGTCTTAGTTACGAACCTCCAAGATCTAGGCATTTTTTATGTAACACTATGTAACCGGGTGTTAGAAATGTAGCAATCGAAGAAAAATTGCATGCACTTTATTTGTGTTACAAAAATAATGGTCGTTACACAAAATAAAGTGCATTGTTACACTTTTTTAGATTATTCTAAAAATAAAGTGCGTTGTTATTTTTTTCTAGATTATTGTAAAAATAAACTGTATATTACAGAAACAAAGTATGTTGTTACATTTTTTTGTGTTACAAAAAAGTGGTTGTTATATATGTGACGTAAAATTGATCATGTAAAATATGTTACGTTTCTATGTAAAATCTGATCATGTAAAAATTATAAGTTACGTTTCTATGTAACATTTTATGTTACAGAAATAGAGTGCGTTATTACAAATGTGGCGTAAATTAATAATTGAAAAATGTATGTTACATTTTTATGTAATGCAAATACAAATGATATAGGTAACAATTTTTGTGTCAGTTACATCTAAATATAAAAGAGAAACGAAACATCTGATGTATATAAAAAAATGAAAAAAAGGAGAATTACATCAAAAGTAAAAGTATGAAAGAGGGTATAAAATATCTAATACACCACAAATAACATTTCTTTTTATATAATGAGACATAACTTAAGCATGTATGTAACACATGTATTTTTACCTAACAAAATATCTAACACGCCACAAGTAACATTTCTTTTATATCACACATTAATAATCCATCCCACAATTTATGTAACCAATTGTCACAAAAGTCTTTTTAATTAAAATCTAAGTCATACATAGCCCATGGATTTATTTGACGGTTGATACAAAATAGTAGCCATTATGTTGTTTGTATTTGCAAA